>PVHP010054245.1:0-10511 GCA_004024765.1 Zapus hudsonius | reverse complement strand
ACACATTTGGCTTATCTAGAGTTGGTTGAATGGCTGTGGCTATGGGTCCCTTGTTCATCCCGTCCTTCTCTGCAGGGTTCCATATGGATCCTCCACAATATGACTGTGGTGGCTCATCTCTTGCCATGATCTCATCTTTTGGCCTGCTGTCGGGTGGTAGGGTTATATGGGCCACAGCTCACTCGCTATATCCTGAAAAATACAAATACAATCTCCATTGGAGATTTAGAACAGTATAGGTTAACAAATATACCCCATTCTGGGTTACCTAGTTTCTATTTTTAGTAGCCTCCCTGTCAGACATTCGCATAGGGCATCTTTTCTTGGGAGCCCAAATGTATGGGATCCGGTGCATATTGCCCTAAATCCCCATTTCCAATCAAAGGTTCTCCCTCACTGAGTGGAATATTTGGCCGAATTTAACGGCTGTTGATTGACTCCCCCAGGCCCAGGCTCCTTTATTGCACAATTTCTCCTTTCTTGGTTTGCTGTTCTCTCCCAGTAGGAGCTGTATCCAGCCTATTCATGGCCACAGACTATGTTTCATGCCAATGGTCTGTTTACTCCAGTTATCGCCAATCAGCTTCCCCTGGCAGCTTGTGCATTGCCCTCCAGCCCTACACTAACTGCCATCTGGGGGTTGGTTACCATTCCGGACCTCGCTGGGACTCTCGATGAAGATCGTTATAGTTAGAGCTTTTTGTTTACTATATCTACTAGCTGGTTGTTGTATGAATATGTAAAGCTATTTGTATCTTTGACTGGGTTTCTTAGAAAAGAGTGTCAGCCAAAGTTTATTTGCCAATGTATTATAGGAATCATAATCCCAGTGCATCAAGAGTGATGG
Source organism: Zapus hudsonius (assembly GCA_004024765.1). NCBI lineage: Eukaryota > Metazoa > Chordata > Mammalia > Rodentia > Dipodidae > Zapus > Zapus hudsonius. The sequence continues at coordinate 9,664 of PVHP010054245.1, read as the reverse complement.
AAAAAGAAAAAAACATTTAAAATGTTACTATTTGCTACAGATACGTGAGAAAAACAGAACTAGATGTTGAGTCATAAAAGCATGTCTTTGGAAAGGTTCTATAAGACCATTGCATCTGAAAATGCATTTTTTTGTAGCAAGCAAGGAAGAACAGTTCATCTGCTACTTCCCTTAGGGCTTGTTTCTCTTTCTTTTATTGTCTGTCTAGGCAGCCACTGGGAAATTCAGACCCCATATTCTATATCTTCTCTGAACCAAGAAATGATGAAAGGAGCAAAACTTTGAGAGTTCATTAGGGATAGGCCAGGACATAGAAGCTATTGTGACATAGCTTCTGTCACATCTTCCATAGCAGAAGCCAGAGCCAAACTTTTACTCCCGGGAGGTCAAACTAGTCAGGGACTGCTACATATGTTTTCCTACTATGAAAGATATCAACTGTGGGACCAAGAAAAAAATAATTATTTATTCTGATTATTTTTATTTATTAAGTAGAAGCATTGTATGAACAAGTCATGTGTTGGTACCACCATTTCCCTTATTCCTGCTCCCATTCCACTTAGGGCCCTCCTCAGTGGGATTGTTAGTATGCACCATGGGGTTGAGGGCTATGAGTTACGTGAATAACAGTCAGTCACTGGGTGGGGGGCTATGTTTCTGGGTATTCCCCCACCATGGCTTTTGCAATCTTCTTGCCCCCCTCTTCTGAAAACTTCCTTGAGCCATGGTGTGTGAAATTAAGTCTACTATAGTGTTGAACTCTTAGCAGCTTCTGGAATTCTTCTTTGGAATGATTTGAGTATCCTCAGTGGTCTGTCTCCATCATCTTGGTTCAGGTTGACAGGCTTCCTGTGGGAGCAGCACTCTTGCTCATCTCACCACTTCCTCTGTGGTTTCTCTTGGGCCCTAGCTGATGTGCTATAAGTGGTTCATCTCTTGCCAGGGAGTCTGATATCATTTCTGATCTTGTTGATAGAATTAGGTTGTCCTTGGTTATCACTGCCTTCTGAAAAATAAAAATAGATTCTCCAATGGACAATCAGAATACGTTAAATGGTATAAGCATTGTTAATTTGGCAAGATTATAATGGGTGTAGCCTCTCTTTAGGCCCATGGTTGGTGGAAGCTTTCCCTTAGAGTCCAGATTCTTGGTCTCCAAAGAGTATGGCTTGGATCTCAGTTCCAGTTATGGGTTCCCTGCCACAGAGCGGATCTCTTAGCCAATCAGAGAGCCCTTGATTACCCAACTAGGTTGAGTGCCACTATTGCACAGTTATGTACATCTTGTCATGATGCTTGCTGTCATATAGCAGGGTCCCCTGTTTTCCTAACATCGTTGACCAGTTTCACCTAGCAGCTCAGATAGCCAGGATAATCATCTGGGAATGGGCTTCCTTTCAGTTTCCAGCCAGGTCTCTCGATGTTGTGTGATGGAAGCCTGTGGTGTCTTCAGAATGGGGCCTTGTTTTTTTCCTCAGGTGGGTAATCAAGTGCTTTGACAGAAACCTGTCTTGATTTGGGGACCTTGTAGGTCTCTCTGATCAACAGCTCAATGTGGGTAGTAAGCAGTTTCTGGTAGTAGGAGTTACAATCCAGATACAAATGTATTAGGGTTAGGCTTCATCCCACCCTCTTTAGGGCCCTTCTTACCAGATGATACCCCAATATTCCTTTGGAGGGTTATATCTTTTAGCCTACTGTCCAGGAGTAAGGATTCAGTGGTACCTGTTCATTTTAGATTTAGTTTTGTGTATGTCTATCCCACACTCTCATTCCCTCACCTCAAACTTTTTGCTCCCTATTATCTGTCCCTAGAGTTGCATGTTAAGTTTGCTTGCAACTCAAGATATTCATGGTTAGGAAATGCAGCATTTTTCTTTCTGTGCATATGTGCATTTTCTGAGTATGATCTGTTCCAAGCCTATCTCCATTTTCCTGCAAATTTCATTATGTCATTTTTCCTTGCTGTTGAGCAGAATTCCATTGTGTATATGTATCACAACTTTGATATCCATTCGTCCTGTGATGGACATCTGAGTTGATTCCAATTTTTAGCTATTGTGAATTGAGCAGCTATAAACTTGTTTGAGCAAATGTCTCTGTATTGAAGAGAGGAGCCTTGAGGGTAGATGCCCAAGAGAGGAATAGCTGCGTCAGTTGGTAGGTCTATTTTCATCTTTCTCAGGAGTCTCCATATTGATTTCCATAGTGATTGTACAAGTTTGCACTTCCCCCAGCAGTGAATGAATCCCCTGAATCCTTGCCAACACCTTTTGTTGTTATTTATTTATTTGCAAGGAAAGAAAGAAAGAGAGAGAGAGAGAGAGAGAGAGAGAGAGAAAGAGAAAGAGAGAGAGAATTGACGTGCTTAGGGCCTCTAGCCATTGCAAACAAACTCCAGATGCATATGCCACTTTGTGCATCTGGCTTTATGTGGGTACTGGAGAATCGAACTTGGGTCGTTAGACTTCGCAGGCAAATGCCTAAACTGCCTTGTAAGTTTTTTTTTTTTAATGATTTCCATCCTAGCTGGAGAAAGGTGGAATCTCATAGTTGTTTTAATTTGCATTTCCTTGGTTGATTAAGGGGGTTGATTGATTTCTTTTATTACTTAATTTGTTGAGTTCTTGTAGATTCTAGACTTTAGGCCTAATGGTATGGCTGGTGAAGATTTTCTCCTAGTCTGATGGTGGTCTATTGGCTTTGTGCATGGTATGTTTGTCTGTACAAAAGCTTTTTAGTTTGATGAGATCCCATTGGCTAAGTGATTGTTGAATTTTCTGTGCTACTGGGGTAATGTTCAGGAAGTTTTTCCACACTCCTATATCATTATAATATATGTACTATATATATAAATATAAGTTAGGAGAGTTCCTCCTAATTTTTCTTCCAGGTATTTAAGAGTTTCAGGTCTTATATTAAGGTCTTTAATCCATTTGGAGTTTACTTTTGTGCATGGCAAGAGGAGTGGGTCTAGTTTCATTTTCATTTCATTTCATGTATGTGGTTACCCAATTTCTCCAGCACCATTTGTTGAAGATGCTTTTTCTCTAGTATATATTGTTGGTAACTTAGTGAAAGATCAAGTAGCTGTAGTTACTTGAACTAATGTTTGGCTCTTCAATTCTGTTCCATCTGTCTATCTGTCTGTTTTTGGCTAGTATCATGCTGGTTTTGTTACTATCGCTTTGCAGTATAGCTTTTAGATCAGGCATGATGATACCTCCCAAGGTGCTTCTTTTGCTGAGGATATTTTTGGATATTCCAGGTCTTCTTCCATTCCATGTGAATTTGTGTTTGTTTTATTCTGTCTCTGCAAAGAATGATGCTGGGATTTTTATTAGTATTGTGTTGAATCTGCATATTGCTTTTGGTATAATTGTTATTTTCACAATATTAATTCTACCTATCCAGGAGCATGAAAGGTCTTTCCAACTTCTTATGTCCTCCTCAATTTCCTTTTTGAGTTTTTTACATTTTCATTATATAGGTCTTTCACATCCTTGGTTAGTGTTATTCCTTGTGGCTACTGTAAATGGGACTATCTTGCTGATTTCTTTTTCCATATGCATATCATTTGCACATAGGAAGGCTACTGACTTTTGTGTGTTATTTTTGTATCCTGCCACTTTGCTGAAGGAATTTATCACCTTTAGGAATTTTATGTTAGAGCCTTTTGGGTCTGTTTTGTGTAGGATCATGTCATCTGCAACTAGGGCAAGTTTGAGTTCTTCCTTTCTGATTTATATCTTTTTTATGTTTTTTTCCTGTCTTTTTGCTTGGACTAGAACTTCAAACACTATTTTGAAGAGCAGTAGTGAGAGTAGACACCCCTGCCTTGTTCCTGATCTAAATGGTGACTCCTTGAGACTCTCCTCATTGAGTATGATTTGGTCTTTAGGTGTTTTGTATATATCCTTTATTATGTTCAGATATAAACCCTCCATGCCCAATCTCTCTAGTATTTTAATGATGAAATGATGTTGTATTTTGTTGAAGGCCTTCTCTGCATCAATTGAAATGATGATGTGGTTGTTGTGTTTGAGTTTATTTATGTGGTGAATTATGTTGATTAATTCCCATATGTCAAACCATCTCTGCATCCCTGGGATGAAGCCTACTTGGTCGTGGTGGATAATGTCATTGATGTGTTGTTGAATTTAGTTTGCAAAGATTTTGTTCAGAATTTTTACATTTAAATTCATCAGGGATATAGGTCTATAGTTTTCCTTTTTTGTTGTATCTTTGCCTGGTTTGGGGATTAGGGTGATGCTAGCTTCATAGACAGAGTTTGGAAGTATTTGTTGTTCTCCAATTACATGAAAAAGCTTCAGAGAAAGTGGTTTCAGTTCTGTGATCAAGGTTTGGTAGAATTCTGCTGGAAATCCATCAGGTCCTGAACTTTTTTGGGGAGAGAATTTTTTGATTACATTTTAAATCTCAATGGATGTAATAGGTTTGTTTAGGAGCTTTTTCTGCTCCAGGTTTAACTTTGGTAGGTTTCCAAGAATTCATCCATTTCTTCCGGGTTCTCCAATTTTGTGGAGTAGAGATTTTGGAAATATGTTCTGATGATTCTTCCAATTTCTTTGGTGTCTTTTGTGACCTTTCCCCTTATTTTCTAACTTTCTTAATTTGAGAATTCTCTCTCTCTCTTTTTTTTTTTTGGTTTGGCAAAATTGGCCAGGGGTTTATCACTCTTGCTTATTTTTTTCAAAGAACCAACTCTTTGTTTCATCAATTTTCTTAATTGTTTTCTTTTTTATAATATGGGGACTTCATTTTTAATATTGTATTTATTCATTTTCAAGGAGAGAGAGAGAGAGAGAGAGAGAGAGAGAGAGAGAGAGAGAGAGAGAGAGAGAGCGCACCAGGGCCACCACCTTGTGGGTCTGGCTTATGTGGGTCCTGGGGAATTGAACCCGGGGCCTTAGGCACTGGAGGCAAGTACCTTAACCACTGAGCCATCTCTCCAGCCCTCATCAATTTTCTTAATTGTTTTCTTTGTTTCAATTCATTAATCTCTGGTCTTAACTTATTTGTTTTTATCTGAAACTCCTGGGATTATATTGTTCTTATTTTTCCAACCCCTTTATGTGAGTGGTTAGGTTATTAATTTGAGATCTGTCTGTCTTCGTTATGAAGGCATTTAGCACTATAAATTTTCCCCTTAGGACTGCCTTCTTTGTGTCCCATAAGTTTTGGTACATTGTGTTTTCATTATCATTTAGTTCAATAAATTTTGCAATTTCCTTTTTGAGTTCTTCTATGACCCACTCATTGTTTAATAGCATATTGTTTATCTCCAGGAACTTGTGTGGTTTCTGTTGTTTCTTTTGTTTGTTAATTTCTATCTTTAACACCTTGTGGTCTGATACGATGTAGGGAGTTATGTCAATTTTCCTGACTTTATGGAAGCATATTTTATGTCCTAATATGTGGTCTATTTTGGAGAAGGTTCCATGGACTGCTGAGAAGAATGTGTATTCTGTATAATTGGGATAGTGTGCTCTATAAACATCTGTTAGGTCTAATTGACCTAAGGTGTTGTTAAGATTTATTATTTCCCTGCTTGTTTTGTGTTTGGATGATCTGTCTAGTGATGACAGTGGGGTATTAAAGTCTCCTACTACAATGGAATTCGAGTTTATTCCTGATTTGTTGTCAAGTTTTGCTTTATGAAATGTGGAGCACCTATGTTTGGTGGATATATATTTATGGTAGTAATATCCTCTTGTTGGATGGTTACCTTGATGAGTAATAAATGGCCTTCTTTGTCCTTTTTAATTACTTTTGGTTTAAAGGCTATTTTGTCAGATGTTAATGTAGCCACACTCACTTCTTTTTTGTTTCCATTTGCTTGTAAAATCATTTCCAGCCTTTCACCCTGAGGAGGTCTTTAGAGGTGAGGTGGATTTCTTGAAGGCAGCAGATGGAAGTGTCCATTTTTCTGATCCACCCTGTTAACTTTTGTCATTTTATGTGAGAGTTAAGTCCATTAATGTTCAAAGTTATAACTGTGAGGTTTAATTTAATCCTTGCTATGGTGGAGGGTTTATGAGGAATGATGCATTGTACATTATTATGACTGTTCTAATTTTGGTTATTGTGCTTGCCCTCTAGTGGGATCTTGAGGTTTGTTGTTTAACTTTTCTGTGTGGAATATTCCCTGTAATATTCTCCATTCTGTTGGCTTTGTGTTCATATAATTGTAGAGCTGGCTTTTATCATGATACTTTTTCTTTTCTCCATCTATTTTGAGTTATACTTTCACTGGGTATAGTAGTTTGGCTTGGAAGCAATAGTTTGTTAAACTTTGAAGTACTCCATTCCAAGCCCTTCTGGTTTTCATGGCTTCCATTGAAAAATCTGAGGTAACTCTGATGGAATTGCCTTTTTATGTGATGAGTTGTTTCTCTCTTGCTGCTTTTAGTACTCTCTTTGCTTTCAATATCTAGTGTTTTAACTTTGATATGTCTTGGAGAGTTTCTTCTTTGGTCTTGTGTGGTGTTCTGTGAGGTTCTTGGAAAGTTTCTTCTTTTGTCCTGTCTATTTGGTGTTATGTGACCTTCTTGTATCTGGATGGGCCTCTCTTTTGCAAGATTGTTGAATTTTTTAAAAATAATTTTGTTCTCTATGCCTTTGGCCTAGAATTCTTCCCCCCTCTGGTATCCTAATGATCCAGATGTTTGGTTGCTTTTGGGTATCCCACAGTTACCTCATATTTTGTTCAAGTGATTTTTTTTAAATTTATTGAAGTTTTTAGAATCTCTATCAATTACTTCTGTATTGTATTCCAGGTCTCAGGTTCTGTCCTCCCAATTATTAATTCTGGTAGTCGGGAATTCTAGAGAGGCTTTTGATAGTTCTATTTGGTTTTTGTTTTCTGTCACATTTTTCTACATCATATCCATCTCTGTTGAGTTCCAGTTTAAGGTCAAGGTTTGATTTTCTTGATGCTTCCTGAAATTCATTCTTGGTGATTTTTCATGACTTCATTAAGCTTAATAAGCTGGTTATTGAGATCCTCTCGTTTTTGGCTTACCCTCAATTCATTTATCACTCTTGAGTTTCCACTGAATTTCCTCAATTACATTAAGCTTGTTGATGAAAGTTGTGTGCTGTACTATCTGATTCTGTTCCACTTCATTTAGGTATTTGTTGAATGTTTCCAGCTCAGCCATTACCTTGGTCAGAGTCTCCTTGCAATTATGTCCTGACCTTAAACAGGAAATTCAGAATTTCCTAGTAATAAATGATGACAATAACACATCTTATCAGAACTTGCGGGACACAATGAAGGCAGTCCTTAGGGGAAAGTTCATTGCACTAAATGCCTTCATATCAAAGACAGAGAAGTCTCAAATCATTGCCTAACCACCCACCTAAGATCATTGGAACAGACGGAAAAAGCTAACCTGAGGAGCTCAAGACAAAAGAAAATAATTAAAATAAAACCTGAGATTAATGAACTGGAAATAAAAAAATGGTTAAAATAGATAAATCAAAGAGTTGGTTCTTTGAAAAAGTTAATAAAATAGACAAACCCCTGGCCAATCTAATCAAACGAAGAAATGAGAAAGCCCAAATCAAGAAAATCAGTAAGGACAATGGTGAGATCACAACAGATCCTGAAGACATTGGAAGAATCATCAGGTCATACTTCGAAAACCTCTACTGGACAAAAGTAGAGAACCTGGAAGAAATGGATAAGTTTTTGGACACATACCAACTACCAAAGCTTAATCCAGAGAAGATAAAAGCACTAAATAAACCTATCACATCCGCAGAGACTGAAGATGTAATCAAAAACGTTCCCAAAAGGGAAAGCCCAGGACCAGATGGTTTCTCAGCTGGATTCTACCAAGCCTTCATCACAGAGCTGAAACCACTCTTTATGAAGCTTGTTAGAAGCATAGAAAAAGAGGGAAGACTTCCAAACACCTTCTATGGAGCTACCAATGCCCAAATCCTCAAACCAGGGAAGGATGCAACAAGAAAAGAGAACTATAGACCCATATCACTGATAAACTTAGATGCAAAAATCCTCGAAAAAGTCCTAGCAAACCGGATACAATGGTACATCAAAAATATTATCCACCCTGACCAAGTTGGCTTTACCTCAGTGATGCAGGGATGGTTCAACATACGCAAGTCGATAAATGTAATACATTACATTAATCGGCTCAACCACAAAAACCACATGGTTATCTCAATAGATGCAGAGAAGGCCTTTGACAAAGTTCAACACCACTTCATGTTCAAAGCTCTGGAAAAAATAGGCATAGATGACCTAAACCTCAATTTAATAAAGAAAAATTTAAAAACTCCTAAAGGACAAATCATTGTCAATGGGAACGATTCAAGTTACCACTCAATTCAGGAACAAGACAGGGCTGCCTACTCTCACAACTGCTCTTTAACATAGTGCTTGAAGTTCTAGCCCAAACAATAAGACAGGATAAGGGCATAAAAGGGATACAAATCATAAAGGAAGAAATTAAATTATCCCTCTTTGTAGATGACATGATCCTTTATATATCAGACCCCAAAAAATAGTATCAGTAACCTCTTGAAGGTGATTAATGACTTCAGCAACATGGCAGGATAATTAACATAATTAACATAATTAACACACAAAAATTAGTAGCCTTTCTATATGCAGAAGACAAGCAGACAGAAAAGGACATCAGAGAGACTGTCCCATTTTCTATAGCCTCAAAGAAAATCAAATATCTTGGAATATAACTAACCAAGGTTGTAAAGGACTTATATGAGGAAAATATTGAAACACTTAAGAAGGAAATAGAGGAGGACGTGAAAAGATGGAAAGATATTGCATGCTCATGGTTAGGGAGAATCAATATAGTAAAAATGGCAATCCTGCCAAAAGCGATTTACAGATTCAATGCCATGCCAATAAAAGTCCCAACCTCTTTCTTCACAGACATAGGAAAAATAACCTCTAAATTTATTTGGAAGGGCAAAAGACCTCAAATAGCAAAAAGTGTTCTAAGTAAAAAATCCTATTCAGGAGGTATCACCATGCCTGACTTCAAAACATACTACAAAGCCATAGTAACGAAAACAGTATGGTACTGGCATAAAAAAAGAAAAACAGATCAATGGAACAGAATTGAAGACCCAGCTTTAAATGGAAGTAATTTCAGTTATTTGGTCTTTGACAAGGGGGCCAACAATGTGCACTGGGCCAAAGATAGCATCTTCAACAAATAGTGCTGGACGAATTGGATAAACACGTGTAAAAAAATGAAAATACATCCACTCCTTTCACCATGCACAAAAATCAACTCCAAATGGATCAGAGACCTTAATATAAATCCGGTAACCCTGAACACCCTGTAAGAAAAAATAGGAGGAACTCTACATGAAATAGGATTAGAGAAAAATTTCCTTAGCAAATCTCCAGCAGCCCAGGCAATACAACAAACACATATCCAATGGGACCTGATCAGGCTCAAAAGCTTCTGTACAGACAATCAAACCATACTCAGAGCCAATACACCCCCATCAAATTGGGAGACGATCTTTACCAGCTATAAATCAGACAGAGGCCTAATTTTCAGAACCTACAGAGAACTCAAAAAAAATAATGACAACAACCCAAAATGCCCCCTCACAAAATGGGGTAATGATCTCAACA
>PVHP010054244.1:0-10516 GCA_004024765.1 Zapus hudsonius | reverse complement strand
AATCACCGGGGCTCATGAAAACTGTAGCTCTGCATTGAGAGGTTCTGTCTCAAAGACATAATCAGAGGAGTGATACAGGGGAAGGACACCTGATCTTCTGGCCTCCCGTGCACACGAGCACATGCATGTCACCACACCACACATACGAAATATACACAAACACTTCAAAGTAACAATAAAATCCTGTTTCCTCCCAACACCCAGCCATCACTCATTCCTGGGAGTGTTGGGAGCATCTAATTCTCACACAGAATCTGAGCTTCAAAAGGGGCTGGGGAGGGGAGATGGATAAAGCACTCAAGCCTGAGAACCTGAGTTCAATTCCAATAATCCCAACTGATGTTGGAAGCCCTGGCAGGCTTCTAGAATCCCTGACACAGACAGTGAGAAGTGAGATAGGAGGCAGAGGCAGGAGGATTTCCTGGAAGCTGTGGCCAGCTCAGCTCAGCAAAGAACAGCAACAGGGTAAAATCCAGAAAGACAGAGAGAGAGACCTTTCCAGTCAGGAAGTGGAAAGGTGAGGACTAACCCAAAAGTTGTCCTCGGATCTACACACGCACACACTGTGGCATGCTCCTGGAACACACATCCGAACACACACACACACACACACACACACACACACACACACACACACACACACACATCTTAGCCACTCCTCTACCCCTTGTCCCTTGTGGGCGGTTCAGGTCTGGTGCGCAATGGGTGTGTGGAATGGAAGAGTATCTTTGTGAGGTCTGGGTTTCAGGACTGTGAACTGTGTGTTTTTCACCTTTCTTCTCTAGGAGACAAACGCTACAAGCAACCTAAGGGAGGGAAGGTCTATTTTGGCTCATGGTTCAGAGTCCAGTCCATCCTAGTGCCTGTAATGGTTTGTCTTGTCAACTTGACAGGATCTAGAATCACCATGGAAACAAACCTTTAGGCATGGCATGTCAGAAACGGGGTTATCTTCATTAGGTTAATGGGGGGAGGACCTACCATGAGTGTGGATGGTACCATTCCATTAGGCTGGAATCTGAGCTGCATAAGGAGAGAGAGAGCCGAGCACCAGCGTTCATCTCTCGCCTCCTGACTGTGGATGTGGTGTGACCAGCTGGGTCTGCTCCTGCCACCACACCTTCCCCACGTGATGGATGTGACCTTGCACTGAGTGCCAATGAACCCTGAGCTGCTTCTTGAGGAATTGTGTCACAGCAACAAGGAGAGTGACTAACGCAGTGGGGAGGCATGGTGGCAGAGTGCACAGGGGTAGCTCCTCAGTTCTTGGCAGATGAAGCAGCAGAGAGCTCAAGCCCACACCCAGCGATTCAAGTGAATCCCAAAACACCACCAGCAGCTGGAGACAAGGTGTTCAGTCACATGAGCCTATAGGGGACGTCACTTCCAGACCAAAATGAGTGTCCTCCTTGAACACTGTGGGGGTCACCTGTCATTTAGTCCTATGCCCTCAGACACCCTCCTCACCTGTCCTCCTTGAATCAGAGATGGCCCTATAAAATACTTTTCCCAGGTGCCTTTGCTTCCTGCAAACTATCTCCCAGATTCTTTGGCTAGGCCCAGACATTGGAAGGTCTGGAAGGAGATTGAGGATTTTTCCCTCTTGCTCTCTCTGCTTTGAACATCTCTAGAAGTGGCTCATGGCGATCCTCCTATCTCTGCCTCCTGAGTGCTGGGATTAAAGACGTGCACCACCACACCCGGTTTAGAAGGCTTTTTGATAGGCACATTTATTGATTTAAATGGGCCTCCATTACACAGAACAGTCTATGACCTCACTCTAGAGTCTATGACCTTTCATAGGCTTTTGATTTGGTTCTCAGTACTCTCCTACTGAGCATGCCTCATGTCCCACCTGAGAGCAGCTGACTGTCCCCATAATGTGTGTGCCACTATTGCACCCCTGGGCACATCTTGCCTGACTGGTTGATTGTGTAGTTTGCAGGAACTACTGCTTGTTAAACCGGTTTGTCTTTTTTAATATAAGATTTATATTTATTTTATTATTGTTGTTGTTAAGTAGAAACTTTGTATACACAAATCATGTGTTGGTACCTCTGTTTCCCTCCTACCTGCCCCCATTCCACTGAGGGCCTTCCTCGGTGGGATTGCTGGTATGCTCCATGGGGATTGAAGGCTATGTGTTGTGAAATCATCAGCCAGTCATTAGGAGGGGAAGTGCCTCTGGATGTTCTCCCACCATAACTCATACTCTTTCTGCCCCTTTCTTCTGCAAAGCTGCCTGAGCCATGGTGGGTGAGTTTTAAGTCTACGTTATAGTGAGCACTTAGCAGTGTCTAGATTTCTGCATTGGAATGTTTTGAGTATCCATTCACAGTGTCTGTCTTTGTTGCGGTCAACTTTCTAGTTGTTGCGCAGGAGAACCCAAACAAAAGTGACTTGTAGAGGAATGGGTTTATTTGGCTTACGGATTTGAGGGGAGACTCCATTCTGGCAGGGAAAACGATGGCATGAGCAGAGGGCTGGACATCACCTCTGCCACAGCACTGCAAACAGTGGCAGGAAGGTGTGCCAAATACTAGCAAGGGGAAGCTGGTTTATAACCCCATAAGCCCGCCCCAATAACACAGCTTCATCGAGGTTGTAAAACCCAAACTGCCATCAGCTGAGGATCGATCTATCAGAACACATTCAATTGTTTGTGGGGGACACCTGGATCAAACCATGACAGTCTTATTCACCTTGGCTCAGGTTGTTGGGCAACACTCTTGCTCATCTCTCCACTTCCTCTGTGGTTTCACCTAGGCCTTAGCTATTGGGTTAGGGGTGGTTCATCTCCTGCCAGGGAGTCAGCTATCACTTCTGGTCTTGTTGGTAGAATTACGTGTCCTCGGTTCTCACTGCCTTCTGAAAGATAAAAACAGATTCTCCAGTGGCGAGGGAGATCAACATAGGTCAAATGGGATAAGCATCATCAATTTGGCAAGATTGTAATGTGTGTAGCCTCTCTGTAGGCCTGTGGTTAGTGGAAGTTTCCCCTTGGAGTCCAGATTCTTGGTCTCCATGGGAGTTTGGCTTGGATCCCGGTTCCAGCTATGGGTTCCTTGCCACTGAGTGAATCTCTTAGCCAATCAGAAAGCCCTTGATTATCCACCCAGGTTGAGTGCCACTATTGCACAGGTGTGCACATCTTGTCATGCTGGTTGCTTTCATATAGCAGTGTCCCCTGCTTTCTTGAAACACTGGTGACCTATTTCCCCTAGCAGCTCATGTAGTGCTTTCCAGCAGTATACAGGCTAACCGTCTGGGTTGGCTTCCAGATTCCAGTCAGGTCTCTCGATGTTGTGAATCGGCAGCCTGTGGTGTCTCCAGCAGTAAGGTCTTATCTTTTACCTTGGGCAGGTAGTCAAGTGTTTTGAGAGAAACCTTCTTGTTTTGAGGACCTTGTAGGTCTCTCTAATCAACAGCTTAATTTGGAGAGTATCTGATTTCTGGCACTGGGAGTTGCAAGCCAGAGCCAAATGTTTTAGAGTAAGGCTTCATCCCATCCTCTTCAAGACCCTTCTTACCAGACAATACCCCCATATTCCTTTGGAGGGTCATATCTTTTAGTCTTCTGTCCAAGAGTAAGGCTTCTATGGTATCAATTCATTTTGGATTTAGTTTTGTGTATCTCTCACCCCACCCTCCCATTCCCCCCCCCAAGTCCTTCCATGCCTATTATCTGTCTCTCAAGTTGCTTGTCAGGTTTGCTTGCAATTCAAGTTGATTCTGGTTAGGAATCACAGAGGAGGGAGAATAGGTAGCATTTGTCTCTCTGTTCTTATGTGAGTTGGCTCAGTTTGATCTGTTCCAGGTGCATCCGCTTTCCTGAAAATCTCATTATGTCATTTTCCCTTATTGCTGAGTAGAATTCCATCATATTTCTGTAGCACAACTTTGATATACATCTATCCAGTGATGGGCATCTGGGTTGATTCCAGTTCTTAGTTATTGTGAATTGAGCAGCTATAAAGATGGTTGGGCAAATGTCTCTGTATTGGAGAGAGAAGTCTTTAGGATTGATGCCCAGTAGAGGAATAGCTGTCTCAGTTGGTAGCTCTATATGTATTTTTTTCAGGAGCCTCCACACTGATTTCCATAGTGATTGTACACATTTGCACTCCTACCAGCAGTGAATGAGGGTTTCTTTTTCCCCACATCCTCACCAACATCTGTTGTTAAATTTTTTTAATGATTGCCATTCCGACTGGAGTAAGGTGGTATCTCCCAGTTGTTTTGATTTGCATTTCCCTGATTATTAATAGTTAACAATTTTTATTTGCACGTGTGTGTGTGTGCGTGCACACAATCGTGCATGTCGGGGTCTCTCTTGCTGCTGCTAATGGTTTTATGTGGACACCTGGGGAACTGAACTCAGACTGGCAGGCTTGGCAAGCAAATGCCTTTGGCCACTGAGCCATCTCCTCAATCCACATACTCACTTTCTTTCCTTCCTTCCTTCCTTCCTTTCTCTCTCTTTCTTGTTTGCTTGCACACACAGAGACAGATGAAGACAGAAGTGTGAGAGGGGAGAGAGAGAGAGAGAGAGAGAGAGAGAGAGAGAGAGAGAGAGAGAGAGAGAGAGAGAATGGGCACACCAGGACCTCTAACCACTGCAAACAAACTCCACATGCATGCACTACTTTGTGCATCTGGCTCTCAAAATACAGGCAAGCGCCTTAACCACTGAACCAACTCCCCAACCCCACACTCACTATTCTTAAATGTGCAGTTTAGTGGCTACATTACTTGCTTTTCTTGTTGCTGTGACAAAATACCTGATGAAAGCAACTTTAGGAAGGGAAATTTTCTTTTGAGTCATGGTTTGAGGGTACAGTCCGTCACGGTGGGGAAGGCATGGCAGCAGGCATGTGAATTGTGTTCATCCACAGTCAGGAAGCAGAGCGATGAATGCTGGTGCTCAGTTCCGTTTCTCCCATTTTTCATTTTAACTGAACATATACAATATATTTTAATCATAATCCCCTCCCATCACCTTCTCTTTATCCCCACCTCTAGCCCCTTCCACTGAATCCCTTCTTCCCAGCTAGTTCCTCTTCTACTTAAATGGCATGTAAGTGTGTGTCCCACTGAGTTGAAATGGGGTTGACTGTATGAGCATGGGTGACTAGTTATTTTCCAGAGCATGGGTAACTTACCAGTGGCTACATAAAATCACACCATCCCCACAACTCTTCAGGAAGGGATGGGGGCCTCATGCCCCCTGTCACCTTCAGTAATTGGTATGGCAATGGGCCCAACACTGTGTGGGAAATGGTAGCCGCTGTGAGGTCATGGATGTAATAGCCATGTCTGAAAGATGACATTTGACATCATTCCTCCCCATCCTCTGGCTCTTCCTTGCACCCCACACCTCCTGTGCACTTTTTCCTGAGCCTTGGAGGGGCTGACACAAATACCTCAGGTAATGCTAAGCACAAGATATTTCTTCTTTTTATTCAGTCTGTGACCCCAGCCCATGGAATGGTGATACCCACAGTTAGGGTGGCACATGTATGTATATGTGGTTTGCATACATGCGGGCACATGTGTGGATGTGGGTTTGTGTGCACATGAGTATGGATGTCAGTGGACAACTTTTGTGTGTTGGTCCCTGGCCTTTCTTCTCCTCTTCTGAGGCCAAGTCTCGTGTTCTCCTGTTTATTGCTGCATTCACTGGGCTAGCCAGCCGGTGCATTTCTGGGAAATTCTCCTGTCTCTGCCTCCCATCTCACTGCCAGTGTGCTAGGATACAGAGAGTTGCATGGCTTCCAGCTTTTATACAGGGTCTGAGGATTTGAACTCAGGTACTCATTCATGTACCTTGAATGGCAAGTACTTTATCCACTGAGCCATCTCCTCAGCCTGCCCACTTACTTTTTAAAAATAATATATTTTATTTATTTGCAGGGAGAGAGAGAGAAAGAGAGGAGAGAGAATGAGAAAGAATGGGCATGCCAGGGTCTTTAGCTGCTGCAAACAAACTCCAGATGCATGACCCACATTGTGCATCTGGCTTTGCATGGCTACAGGGGAATAGAACCAGGGTCATTAGGCTTTGCAGACAAGTGTCTTAACTGCTGAGTCATCTCTCCAGCCCATTTTTTTTTAAGATTTAGAAAAACTTTATTAAATTAAGAGAGGGAAAGAGAAGAAAATGCACAGAGCTTCTGCATGCAGAAGACTAGAGGGAGTAGAGGGTCCACGTGTGAGGAGTCCCCCCAATTTCAGCCTGACAGGGCTGAGACGAGGGGTCTTACCAGAACAGCCCCCCACCTATGGTTTTTTAATTATTCCCATTTACTTTTTGAGACAGAATCTCTCACTGAACCTAGAGCTGACCTAGCTGGTCAGCAAGCCCTGGGGATCCTCCTGTCTCCACCTCCCCAGCACTGAGGTTACAGTCATGCCTTGTCACACCCAGCATTTTATGTGGGTGCTGGGGATCCAAACTTGGGTCCTCATCATTGAGTGGTAAACACTTTATTCACTGAACTATCTCCCCAGCCCCAAGCCCCTCCTTTTAAAGGGTCCACCACCTCTCAACATCATCCTGTATAGGAACAAGCTTCCAGTCTGTGAAATTTGGGGAGGAGGGACACTGCAACTACACCCAGAGCAAAGTATCCACTATTGGATCTTGTTTCTCACAACTTGGGCAGAATATTTGTTCCCTTTACTTGTTGGGTGAAAATCTAGTCATGCCTGCAGCCCTAATACCCAAAGCCATGAGTGACTAAGCACTCAGCACTCCCTCCCAGACCACACCAGGAGCATCCGTTCGTTAATCACAGCCATAACCTTTCTTGAGCTCCAGCTAAGCACTCAGGAGCTACGATATCTTCTCACATGTTCCTTTCTTGATTTCTCTTTCTCCTTTTCCCGAAGTACTAGAACTCAGGCTCTCACACATGTTAGCTAAATGCTCTACCACTGAACTATGCCTCCAGCTCTTCTACTTCCTTGAACTTGTTTTGTTTGTTTGTTTTTAAGCAGGATTTCATTCTAGCCCAGGCTGACCTGGAACTCACTCTGCAGCACAGGCTGGCCTCAAACTCATGGTGATTCTCCTACCTCAGCCTCCTCCAATACCATACCTGGCTCTCGACTTCCTTGAGTTCTTCAGACAACCCTGTGAGGCAGGGGTTATTCCCAATTTACCAATGAAGAGCTTAGGAGCTGTGGAGATACTGAGTGGGTAAGGAGTTTGCCTCACAAGCATGAGGACTTGAACTCAATTCAGAGAACCCAAGGAACAATGTCAGGCATGGTGTCACACACCTGTAATCTCGGAACAGGGGAGACAGAGACGGGAGGATCCCTGAAGCCTGATGAGCAGCTAGTATACCTGAAGTGGTGAATCCAGGGTTGAGAGATTCTGTCTCAAAGAAGGTAGACAGTGCTCCTGGGGATGACACCTGAGCTTGTCCTCTGGCCTCTACATGTACACACACATGTACAAGCACCTGTACTCACAAACATGCACACACACTTTTTTAAAGAGGCATTTGAGGGAGTCTTGAGTTCCACCCAGACACCACAGACTGCTTCCTGTTCTGCTTCACTCTTTCCTCCCCTGGGGCGTTTGTCACTGCCCAGCTGCTGACACCATGCCAGCATCACAAACACATGTGTGTGCTGAATGACCCAGCTATGGGGATGGGAACTTGGCCCAAGTTGTTCAGGAAGAATCTCAAGCAAACTTGGCACACAAACACGCAACACAGGCACTCACAACCTGGCACAGGGGCACACCTGTCTCCCAGCACTCAAGAGGTGAGGCAGGAGGATCAGGAGTTCAAAGTTGTTCTTGGCTATGCAGTGAGTTTGAGGCCAGCCTGGGCTACATAAGACCTTAATCTCAAAACAAAACAAAAAAACCCAAGATTAGGTATGGTGGTTTATGCCTGTAATTCCAGAGTTTGGGATGCTGGGCAAGAGGTTTGCCACAAATTCTATGGAGGACATACATTAACATCCAAAACACTGCAGACCATATCTCAAAGCCAAAACTGGGCTAGGGAAATGGCTCAGTAGGTAAGAGTACTTGCTGCACAAGCCTGAGAACTTGAGTTCAATCCTCAGCACCCACATAAAAAGCTGGGCAAGGTCATGCATGCCCCTAAGCCCAGTACTAAGGAGGGCAAAGGCAGAGTATCACTGAGGTTCCCTGGTCAGCCAGTCTACCTGAAAAATAGGGGCTTCAGGTTCAGTGGGAGACTCCATCTCAGGGAAATAGATGGGCATGGGATGGAGGACACCAGAAGCAGACGTCCTCCCCTGGCCTCTTCTGGCTCCACATGGAGTGCACACATCTGCACACACACAAAATCAAAACCAACAAAACCAACAAATTCATAGCAGCAAAATAAGCAAACACCCGGATCAGACACAGGGTTAATGCATAAACACACTTGCACAGATACACATTGGAGCACAATTCACTCAGCCACACTCTCACCCACACAGTGGGCAGGGATTTCACCACACACACACGCACACACACACACACACACACACACACACACACACACACACACACACACACACAGGGTTTGGTCACCCTGACATTCTCTGACACACAAGCTGCTGGATGGTGTGGGAATGAGGCTGAGAGAAGGGAGCACTGAGGCCACAATGACTCAAGGGCCTCTGTTGCGGAGGAGGAGAAGGGAAGGAGGGCAGGCAGGAGGCCAGCACATGTGGTTCACATTACAGGCCTGGGAATTGAGGCCTGAGCTGGCGGGACAAGAAGACCCAGTAACACTTCCCAGATCTGCCAGGCAGGAAGAGCAAGGTCCTCAGCTGAGGTTACATGGCCGGAACTTGGCTGGAAGCCTCAGCAGCTCCTACTGCTGTGGAGGCTAGCCTGAGCCAAGCCGGCCCAGAGTTTGTTTCCACCCCTGCAGTAGCCTTGGAATGGGCAACCCAAGAGACTGAGATAGGGCTCAGAGAGGCTAAGCTACTTGCCTGAGGTCACACATCAGAAAGTGGTGAAGCTGGAGTTTTACAGGAGCCCGAGCAGCCCAGACTCCCATCCCTGAGGTAGACTCAGGAATCCTCCTGGGAACTACAAATAGAGACCCTGTCCACGGGCCACAAGGAAGGACAGCCCTTGGCTGGGGTGTGGTGGCACATGCCTATTATCCCAGCACTTGGGAGCCTGAGGCAGGAGAGTGGAGAGAGTCAGGGTAGTTTAGGCTACATGATGAGACACTTCTTCAAAACAAAAACAAAAACAAGGGGCTGGAGATGTAGCTCAGTTCGTAAGGGGATTGTCTCATGAAGCCCTGAGTTCCATTCCCAGCTCCACATAAATGGGTGTGGTGGTGCTCGCCTGTAGTCCCAGCACTCAGGAGGTGAAAGTAGAAGGATCAGAAGTTGAAGGTCATCTTTGGCTATACAGTGAGTTTGAGGCCAGCCTTGGCTACATGAGAACCTTTCTTAAAAAATAAAACCAAAAGTGTAGGGAGCTAACTCAGTGGGCTAAGTACTTGCTTCCAAGCATGAGGGCCCTGGTTTGATCCCCAGAACCCATGCAACAATGCTAGGCACTCCAGAACCCATCTGTCATCCCAGCTGGGGAATGTGGGTACCTGGAGCTCCCTGGCTAGCCACTCTAGCCTGATGGGTGAACTCCTGGCCAATGAGAGACTCCATCTCAAAGGAGATAGATGGCTTCCCTGAAGATGACAGTTGGAGGTATTAGCCTCCATAGTACAACACACACATGCACAGAAAGAAAAGAGAGACAGAGAGAGCAAGAGAGAAAGAGAGAGAGCTGGAGTCTTTGAGTGTGTTCAGGGTGGTAGGTGTCAGCAAGTGACACTTCACCTGAAACCAGGATGAGGAGGTACTAGCAGGGTACAGGGGACAGAGAGCAGAGCAGATGCAAAGGCCCTGAGATCATAAGGTGGAGACGGCTAGGCTAGGTCCCTTGGGTGAGAGACGGTGATGAATAGTGATGCCAGAATTGCTTGGTAGAAAACCTGAATTTATCTTGGAAACCAATGAGGAGCCTTGGACAAGTGGTGAAAACAAAGGGATATGAAATGAGCTTTGAGACCAGTGTGGTGCCCTCATCTGGGACAGACAAACATGCTTCTTCCCATAGTCTCAAGAATATCCTTTTTTTCTGGACAGAGTCTCATTATGCCTATCCCAGGATGGCCTCAAACTCATAATCCTCCTGCCTCTGCCTCCCAAGCGTAAGATGGCATGTCTGCACCAGTATGCCCCATACTCGATATGTGTTTTTATGATACTGACAATTTTATCACATTTACCATGTGACATACCAGTTTAATTTTTCTGTTAATGTTAGGGTTGGAACCCAGAACCTTTGCCCATACTGGGCAAATGTTCTACCACAGAACTGCACCCCAGCTCTATTTTATTTATTTGCTCACTTGTTTGTTGAGACACGGTTTCACTACATAGCCCAGGCTGGTCTTGAACTGGCAAAAATCCTCCTGCATCTGCCTACTGAGTGGTGGGATTACAGGTGTGCACC
>PVHP010054243.1:0-10509 GCA_004024765.1 Zapus hudsonius | reverse complement strand
TGAGTGTCAGAGATGAGGGCCATGAAGAGCCTGCTGGGTTCCTGGCTTCAAGCCAGCCTGCCTTCCCTCCCACACGCTGGAGCTTGGCATCACTTGTCCCATGCTGACCCTTTCTTTTAAGAGACTCTGTTCCCTGTGTCTCTTTGTCCTCCTACCATAGAAGTTATGACTCTCTCTGTCCCAGCCCACCTCATCCTGGCGGGGGTGGGGGTGAGCCTGCAGCAAGCCAGGCACATGGAGTTTCTGGACAGCTCTGTACAGCCTCCAGCAAGGTATTCTTGGCCTTGCTCCCATCAAAGGTCAGAGGAAAGAGGACCTCTCCCCCATACAGTGTTCCACACCATCCCAGAAGTTGTCACAGGCCCTCCTTGCACCAAGACTTTAGACTGCCAAGTCCAAGGCTGAAATCCTCAGGGCAGTGTCACCAGTCACTGCTCACACCCCTGGCATGACCCCTTGTATCACCCATTGTCCCTCAGCCACATGGGGCGGCCGTGGGTCCATCTATTTATTGGGCCCCACTCTATACACATCCTTACGACTGCTCCCTTGACTAGTGAGGAAGCAGGAGTTCTGCGAGATCTAGCAACTTGCCCAAGTCACGCAGAAGAGGCAGGGCTTATGCTTTAGGGCTTTGGCGCTGGGTCCAGTGTTTTTCCGACTGTCTGGCTGGATGGGGTAACGGGAGCTCTCCTTGGGTTTGCAGTATGTTCCTTCCTGGGGACCAGCCGAGAGCCATCTGCCTGCAGCAAAACCAGTGTGTGCTTCCCTGGAACTTGAGGCTCTCCAGTCTGAGTACCCAGATGGTCATGTTTGTACCAGCAGCAAAGACAGGGAGGGAGGAGCAATGAGGGGGGGGTGATTGATTAATTCACTGAGAAATGGAGACAGAGGCACTGGGTGGGCTTGAGCACACCCTGTGAGTGAGGTACACCTGTGCGCATGCACACACACAGAAGGAAAGAGCACACACCAAGGTGAGAGATAGGAGAGGTATGGAAATAGGTGATATGTAATAAAGAGAAAGAAGAAAGCCCCTTCCTTCTCTTTATCTCTCTCTCCTTGCAAATAAAAATGTTTAAATGTAAAAAAAAGTTTTTTTTTAAAAAAAAGAAGGCAGGAAGAGAAAAGCCAGATAGAGAGAAAGAAAACAGAAAAATGCAGAAAGAGAAAGAGAGAGAGAAAGAGATATTATGGCAGGATGTAAAACTAGATAGAGGAATAATCTCCAGGAAATCTCACAGCCCATTCCCCAACATAGGTGGAGATGGGGTCTCTCTGCCAAAGGGAGGCAGAGAGGCAGGTGCACATAGAGAGATGGAGGAGAGCGTGGGGAACACAGCAAAAGTCACACTGGGAGAGAAGAGAGGGAGGTAAATAGGCTTCACAAAGAGAGTGACAACTGGAGAGGAGAGCAGGAGGGAGGTGGTACCTATAGCCTGTCAGTGTTGTGCCACCCCCCTTGCCTCATGGCACCTGACTCAAGAAAACCTAATTCTCCCTCCTGAGTACAGCTACCCAGACTCACTCTGCCTCCCACCCACTGTCCTCAAAAACAAAGAGGTGATGGAAATCTATCTGCAGGCAGCGTAGCATTCTTCTCCTCGCAGCCTGGCTCTGACCCAACCACACCAGCAGGAGAGACCCATCCAATGCTGATGCCAAGCCCAGGCCCAGAGCTGCCAGGTTCTACCTACTGGTTTCTGATTCAGTCCTCAGGGGCTGGAGTGCCGAACAGCCCCTGTCCACTCAGCAAGTTGAGCTTGGGGGGTGAGATTCCACTTCTGCCTGGGAGCCCACAGGGAAGAAAGCAGTGCTGGGTTCAAATGTCCTTACTGGTGAGCTGAAGAGATGACTCAGTGATTAAAGGTGCCTGCTTGCAAAGCCTAACAGCCTGGCTTCGATTCCCCAATACCCATATAAAGAAGCCAGATGTGTAAAGTGGTGTCTGCATCTGGAGTTCATTTATAGTGACAAGAGGCCCTAGTGTGAAACCTCTCAATGTGACATGTATCACAGAATGTTCAGAACAAGTTTGTCCACCCTGGAGTGAAGAGTCCTCTGTCCAGAACTGGGAGTTGCCTCAGAGGTCATCCTGGCCTCTCCCAGGTCTCTCCATCTTCAGGCTGCCTGGGAGGAGCTGCAAACCCTGCAAGCTTGCTGAGAACCATGACTCATTTAGTGACAGGACTCCTGAGGCCCAGAAGGCCATACTGGATCTTGGACTACTGACACCCTGGCCACTGTTGTATGTAAAGAAGAGGCAATTTCACCCCAAATTTCACTCCCTCCTCAAGATCTGCTTGCCTCATATTTCCAGGGCAGTGGACCTTTAAGACACAGGATATTAACAACTACATCAAACACCTCTCTTCTGGCTAGCTCTTTTGCCGCTGTTGCTTAATTCCTCCAGGAAACAAGATTAGAGATACAGCGCTCATTTCATTGGCCAGGATGAGTAAGAATAAAACAGTATCGGAGGTGATGAAGTGTGGGAGCATGGATTCACACCCGACACCAGGGCGGCTTCCAGCACACTCCTCCCCACCTAGAGCTGATTGAGACAGAAAGGAGCAGTTGATGTTCATTAGCTTCTTCTGTCACTGGGGGAGCCTGGCCTCCTCAGCCAGGCTGAAGGTAGGGGTGGTCATAATGGACAAATCAGATGAAAATGGGAATGGAGGAACAGGCTTGAACCGCTCTGGGGCTCACAAGTCCCTTTTATGCAGAGAGAGCCCTTGGAAAGCGCATTCATGAATGAGGAGGTGAGCCAGCCAGCTATTCATCACTAAAACACACACCCAAGATAAATCAACTTACAGAGAGAAAAGGTTTGCTCTGGTTCACAGTGTTGGAAGTTTCAGTCCACAGTGCATCAGCCCTGGGGCTTTGGTCCAGTGGAACACCTCATGGCAGCAATGGAGCAAAGCCACTTGCCTGGTGACTGGGAAACAGAGCAGAGAGGAAGGAAGGGGTTGGGGTAGCACTAACCCCTTCAAGACACACCCTCAATGACCTGCAGACCTCCCATAGGCCACACCTTGTAGATCCCACTACCTCCCAGCATGGCTGCTCTGAAGAACAAGGCTTTACCCTGGACCTCTGGGGCACATTTCAGATCCAGACCATAGCAGAGGTTCAGAGTTCAACCCCAGGGCCTGTGGAGTCCAGGAATCCAGGATATGTTTGTGGGTGTTCCTGAGAAGGCACCTTCACTGTGCCCTCAGCAGGCAGTCTGACCAGACTGGATACAGAACAGACAGGCAGCACTGAATGTTGATAAGTTCAGCACACCAGCACCCATGGGTGTCCTCAGGCACTGTGAGTGTGATGGCTTCTCCTCAGGGCACACAGGGACACCACTTGTCAGCAAAGCCAGAAGGACTTTCCTGGTGTGTACCAGGGTTCCCAGTGGTGAGGAGGCACATGGGTATAAATGGGTGTACCCTGGTTCAGCACACACATGAGACATTGTCACTGGTGAGGGGACAGAGACATAGCTCCACTGTCATCCTCAGGAGCTTGAGGAATTCTAATATTCCAGGGACCTTGACTTGAGCAAACCAGATGCAAGGCTTCAATGTTGAAAAGAACTTCAGGACTAGCTGACAGAAAGCAAGAGTTGGAGATGTCATTAAAGCTATTCAGAGAGTGTCATAGTCAGCCACACACCTCTGGGATGAATCTCCAAACCAGGCACAATTTTGGGGAGGAAAGTATTTATTGAAGCTAACAGATCCAGGGGAAGTTAAGGAAAAAGGCTGGTCCCCTTTCACAGATCAAGCAGAGACAGAGACAGAAGCCCACCACCAGCACCTCAAGCAAACAAGCACACTCCAAACCTAGCAAAACAAGAGGAACTCCAGACTTGAGCTCAGACTATTTTTTGCATATGTAAAGCTAGAATTCCAGACCCATCCGAGAAACACCTTAGGGCTGAACCCTAGGATCTGGCCAAGGTGACACACCTCCTCCAGCCAGAACTGGCTGGAGACAATTAATTTAATAAACACAATTATAATAAACTCTACTGGGGGACATTATTCAAACTACCACAGAGAGACACTCAAGAAGTGAATAAAAACATAGCAGAGAGTAAGAGGGAGATTCTTTAAGAGAGAGTCCCATTTCAAGACCCCTGATGTTGGCTGAATGGAGGATTTGGGAAGCATTTTGGAATTCCATGGCTCTTTGGATCTCTAAGGGACCTTCCCCTTCTCTCCCTCTGATCCCCTCCTGGATAACTGGGATTCTAGGGGGGGCTCTGGAGGGGCCTGGATGAAATTGCAATCTGATAAACTAGGAGCCCCCCAGGTTGCACAAGGGGTTTAGAACATGGCTTGGACTGTAAACGAGGTTTCTTAGAAACTGCAGGTTTGCACCTGTGAAAGGAAGAAAGGCCCTCCATAGTTGATTGTGCTGGAATCTGCTTTTCTGCTGGTCAGAGGCTTCAACCACATACCTGGGGGAGTGGCTCCTTTCCCTTTTCATGTCCCCATATTGTCCTGTCTGTCTCAGTATCAAGCAGACAGCCTAGGTGTGAGTCCGCCTGGCATGTATGTGTGATGCTTCCCTAAGCCTCCGTGGCTCTGTCTGCAGATGGGGCTCACTTCGTGGGTTCTGGTGAGGACAGAGCAGGAATGCCAGCCAGCAGAAGTGCTCAGTGACCATGAGTGATGCCGAGGAGGCCCACAATGGTCATGTGGCTTCTCCTTCCCATGTGAACATGTTCATCGGTGCACGGGGTCGGGGCTCCAGAGCTGGTTCACACACTTTAGTACATCTGTGGCCACAGGGCCGCCTTCCTGTCACACTCGGGGTGCCATTCCATCTTCCTTTGTGTCGCAGACAAAGGGGTGCAGTGCCTGGCTATGAGGGAAAGAAAGCCATGGTGAGCCTTCCTCCAGGCCAGCAGATCTGACTTTGTGCAGAGCCTGAGCCCTAAGGTGCTGGCACGGAAAGCAATTTGCAGCCACACAAATGGATACTTAGAGAAAGGAGGAGCTGGCCCCGGGAAGAGCAATTTAAAGGCAGCTGAAGCCAGCCATCTGCCAGAGGCTGGTTTCCACTCTCCAGACAAGAAGGAGCCTCCAGGCTCCTGGTACCCAGCCTGGCTGACGGGAGGGGAAGCAAGTCCCTGGCTTTGAACGAGCTTTTCCTGTGGAATCTGCAATGAGGACATGGTGTTGGGGTTGGGTAAGTCTGGGATTTCTCCAGGGTGAGGACGAGGACTGAGTTCCAACCAGACAGAAAGGGGTTGGGGATGGTTGTCAGGCAGCATTCAGGAGTGGTCTTGGCTGTGAGTGGGAGGGAGAGTTTTGGGGAGCAGGAGGCACTGGGGTGAGCAGGGGTGCAGATGGAAGGCTGGCACTGAGGTTCAGGAGGATAGCAGGGTCAGCAGCAGGTCTATGAGGAGCCCTCAGCTTTGAGACCCTCCTCAAAAACAAGGTGGGAAAAAATTTAAAAAACAAGGTGAAAGGGGAGAACTGACCTGAAAGTTTTCCTCGGATCCTCACACATGTGCTCACACATGGGAACACGTACACAAAAGAATGATAAAAGAATACACACAGTTTTTAAAAAATGAATGATAGGAAGAAAAGAAAGAAAAGGGGGGCTGAAGAGATGGCTCAGCAGTTAAGATGCTTGTCTGCAAAGCCTAACAACCCAAGCTCAATTCCCCAGCACCTACGTAAAGTCAGATGCACTAAATTGAGCACGCATCTGGAGTTAGTTTGCAGTGGCTAGAGGCCCTGGCACACCTATTCTCTCTCTCTCTCTCTCTCTCTCTCTCTCTCTCTCTCTCTCTCTCTCTCTCTCTCCCTCTCTCTCTCTTTCTCTCTCTCTCCTTGTCTCTCTCTACATGCAAATAAACAAAAAAGTAATTTTTTAAAAAGAATGGGAAAAGAGAATGAAAGAATAAAAAAATTTAAAGAATAAGCCTGACCCCTGAACCATGTTCTAATTTCCTGTCTTGCCATGTGATCTCTACTTCTCACATATATGCCCACCATTGTTAAACCACCCACCACGGAATCCTCGCTAGAGCGAAGCTGATGCTAGTACCAAGTCCTCCAAGCTCCAGATTTGTGAACTTAACAAATCTTTTTTTTCTGTATCAAGTACCCTGCCTTGGGTACTTTGTTATAGTAAAAAAAAAAAGTGAACTGAGCTGGATTCAGTCCCAGGCAATCCACAGAGAATAAAGAATTGTTTCCCTACCAGGACAGCACACCTTTGGACTTTACAGCAGAGGTTCTACTTTTAAAAGGCTGAGTCTGGACACTCTAGCAGGGTGTGCTTTGCTTGGAAGGCATCTCTTGAAGTTCATGCTGCCTGGACCCAACTCAGTCTCAGACTAGACAATGACACAATGACAGAGGTGTGGGAACTCAGCAGGATGAGCCCAGGAGCAAGCTGGGCACCAAGATGAGGGTGGGTGTCTGGTGGGTGCTGTGGCCCAAGGACCACTGTCCTGCAGTGACGAGCTGTGGAGGTGCCCAGTGAGTGAACAGAGAAACTGCACTTCCTCTACATACATTTCTGTGACCCTGGGCCAGTTACTGCACTGCTGAGTCGGAGAACAGGGATCAGCAAACCCTCCTGTTCAGCAGGGCAATTATCACAACCTGAAATAAAAAGCACACCCCATGCTGATAGGCAGGGCTCCCTCCTGACTCCCACTGGCCTAAAGGACATCCCAGGAGACAGGTGTATGAGTCCTACAGTCACACACTCCTAGGACCAGTGCCTGCTTTGCTGTGGAACCCTGGGCAAGCCCCCACTTCCCTGAGCTTCGGGATCCTCATCTGCACTGGGGGCTGATGGGGCTCCTCCTCCAGGCTTCCCTGAGGACACAGCTCCTCCTGGCACAGTGCCCATCGAATAGCCAAGAACAGAGCCATGCTCCACTCAGGAATGCAGGTCACCTGAGATGGGGGTCTGCAGGGCCCTGAGTCCATTCCAGAATCCCACATGGGGTCCACAGCTGTCCCCTCCTGCTCCCAAGAGCTCGCTCTCCCTCTGCAACTCTGACAGGGTTGGGCTGGCTCTATGTGGAAATAGATTTTCTGTCCACATAAAAATCTCATGGGAAATGGTTTGGTAGTCTGATGAATGATGAGAGGAGAAGCACAGCCAGTCTTCTGTCATGCTCTTGCGTGCAAACAGGCTGTCTGCATACCTGAAAGACTCATTAGAGCTCTTTGGCAAATGTGCTCCCCCACCATCACCCCATTAAGCTGCATCGCGTTAAAAGGAATTTCAACTCCACTACCTGCTACTTGTCCCCCCTCCCCTTTTCTTTTCTTTAAAATTAAAGAAGCCCTATTCATTGCTATGGCTCCAAAATTGATATATTACACACCAGCCCTAATTCCCTGGTAATTGCATTAGCTTCTGTACCTGACAAAAGCAACTTAAAGAAGGGAGGGCTTGTTTTGACTAAGTTTAAGAAGAGAAACTGTCCATCAGGTCGGCAAGGCATAGCAGGCAGAACATAAGGAGGCTGGTCACATGGCCTCCACAGTCAGGAAGCAGAGAGAGATGGATGCTGGTGCTCATCTCGCTTCTACTTGATGATTTCTTTTTGTTTGTTTGTTTTTGTTTTATTTTTTGTGTTTTTTTCTTGTTTTATTTTTTGTTTTAGATGATTTCTTATTCAGTTTGGATCCACAGCCCAAGGGATGGTGCCAGCCACAATCAGGGTGGGTCTGCCCTCCTCAGTTACACCTCTCTGGAAATGCCCTCACACACATGCCCAAAAGTGTGTCTCTTAGGTGATTCTAAGTCTATAAGTGTTAACAGCAGAGATGAACCATCCCAGGGATGGCATCTGGAGACAGGACCTTTGAGGGGTAATTGGCCAAATCAGGAGGCTAGGACCCCATGACAGGGTTACTGCCCTTCAAGGAAGGGAGTCCAGGGAGCTTCTTCTCTTTTCCCCTCTCACTCATTCTCTTTCTCTCACTTCTCCCTTCTATGGCAGGACATAGCAAGAACGTGGCCTTCTGCAAGCCACTCTGCCAGCACCCTGATCTTGAACTTCCAGCCTCCAGAAAAAAAATGGAAAAATAGCTTTCTGTTGTGTAAGCAACCTGGCAATGGTTCTTAATGGCAGCCCAAGCTAGCTGTGACGTTTGTGTTTGTGACAAAACTGTTGAGAGATAAATCTGTGAAGGGAGAGGAATTCATGAACTCCTCTAAAGATGCGGCTCTTTTTAAAGGTATTCCCATGGCAGTTCAGAGCATTTCCTGTGCAAGCCTGAGGGCCTGAGGAGGCTGAGAGACTGTAGGGTTGGATCCCCAGGACTCTCATAAATAGCTAGGAGTGGCCACAAATGCCAGTGACCCCAGTACTGTAAGAGAATCTCCAGGACTCATGAAAAAATGGGAAACCCCAGGATCAGTAAGACATCCTGGCTCAAGGAAGAACAGACTGAGGGTGATGGAAGGTGACACCCAACGTTCCCCTCTCACCACCACAGGCAAGGGCACTGGGCACTGCATGGGCACATGCATGTGCATACACCACAGTCACACACACCATACCACACACAAACACACACACACACACACACACACACACACACAAATGTATTCACTGTGGTGTCAATTAATGCTGAGTGTGAGTGAATAAACCCAGTCAAGGTCACGGGGCCATGAACTACTTTAAACTACTTTGCTGTATTGATTACCTGCTGCTAACTAGCTCCTCACCTCGCTGAATCCACTCTTCAGGGAAATGGCAGGGGTCTGGTTGAATTTATCATTTCTGCTCAGATCTTGCCCCTAGGAACCTTTCCACCCTCATGGCTCCCTGGAGCCCAGACCCCTTCCTTCTCTGACCAGCTCCACCCTTAGGCCTCCATGCCTTGATGCTGGTCCTGTCTCAGGACCTTTGTGTCTGGCCCTGGTATTGGATCTGAGTCCTGATCTCCCTCAGGGCTTGAACCTTTCACCACTTGCGTCCTTCCTACTCCAGAACTGGGCAGATGGCCCGGCAAGCAGAGAGGAGCTGGATTTCACACCATCCTCTTGTTACTGGAGACATGATCCTTTGGCACAGGAATGATAGAAAGGAGACCAAGCCAAATGCTATAACATACAGGCCAAGGCTTTAGTGGGACTTCAGCAGAGGGGGCACAGCACTGGCCCAGAGAGTCCAAGCTGCTTCCCAACAAAGGGAGACAGATTTCTCTTGATTTGCTGGGGCAGGCAAAGGTCTGGTTGTTTTCTGCTGGTTATGAGTAAGTTTACAAAAGCTGTTTCCCAGGGCTGGGGAGATAACTCCAAAGGTAAAGTGCTTGACTTGCATAAGGATCTGAACTTGATCCCCAGAACCCGCATAAGAATGCCAGACATGGTGGTACATGCCTGTGATCCCACAGCTAGGGAAGCAGAGAGAAGGGTCCCTGGGGCTCACTGGCCAGCCAGACCAGCCTATCTGGTGAGCTCCAGGCCAGTGAGAGACCCTGTCTCAAAGAAGGAGGACTTCATTCCTGAGGATGGTGCTAAGGTTGTCCTCCAGCCTCCATATGCATGAGCACACGTACGCACATCTGCACATACACACTGCACACACACACAGTCATGCAGTGTTTTCTTTCTCATGCATAAACATCCTGTCCTTATAGTTTAAGGAGTAACAGTCAGCCAACATCCCAGGAGTTACTTTCTCTTTTCTTTTTCTTATTTATTCATTTGCAAGGAGGAAGAGAGAGAATGGGCACACCAGGGACTCTTGCCCCTGTAAAGGAACTCCAGATGCATGAACCACTCTGCATCTGGTTTTACATGGGTACTGTTGTCCCAGGAACTACTGAGTCACTCTTGCCCATGGCACCGTCATCCTACCCAAACCTCCTGGTCTTGAGGTTCTCTCGGGGTCTTACGAGAAGAACTAAGGGCTTCAGATGCTCGGGGTGCTCCAGCTGCTGAAAGGGCTCAGGGTAGAAGGAATGAAAGCATCCTGGCTCCGGCTCCAGATACTCACCAGGTCGACAGGCCGAGTTGTGCAGATCTGCCCCACGGTCCCGGCAGCAAGAGGGAAGGCACTGCACAGACAGATAGCAAAGCTTCTCGCCCCATTCCACACACCCAGCAGTTAATCATGTGGACATCGATTTGTTCAAAGCTTCTCTCTTCCTCTGGCTATAAATTCCTCAGAGTCTGGGCCAGGCTTGGTTGTCCTCCTCATGTCCAGAGGAGGCAACAAGATGGTGCCCAGTGGCCAAGGGGCTGGGGCGAGAGTCTCCATGAAGGTTGGTCCTCCATGTCTCCTCTGGTAAGACGCAGTATTGACAACCACCAACCATTCTCCAGTGGGCACAGGACTGCAGCGTTGGTAGAATCTGAGAGGCACTGGGAGAGAAATGGCTCTTAGCACATGTCCATCCCTTGGAGGACTGACATCTTAAAATTCATAGGATCCCGGCATCTCAGGGCTGGAGGGATTTTCTAGGCGCTCACTGATAACCTGCCTGGCAGGATGGGTTTATCATCATGTGC
>PVHP010054242.1:0-10447 GCA_004024765.1 Zapus hudsonius | reverse complement strand
CACCCCCAACTGCCATAACTTCGTGTCCTATTTAGCAGGAAAAAGATAAGAGAGACTTCTTCGTCCCCATTCCTTAACAGAAGTTGGGGTGTCCTCAAGAAAAGGGAAAATATGAGAATTTAGGAGAGAGACCCCACACAATGTTGCCAAGTTCCTCCTTAACCCCTCCCCACTTGGAGCTTTGCCTTGCCTCCTACAGAATAAAAATGGGTATTCTTGTGGACCTTCACCCTTGCCCAAGATTTTCTCTTTCCTCAGAACTGAATTCTGAAAGAGTGCTGACCTAAATCTTTCCACACTCATCCTCAAGGCCCCACTTCCCTCTCTCAACATTGACAATTTGGTGTATCCAGCAAATGTCTCAAAATCACCAACAGTTCCTGCTTTTTCTGACAGACCTTCTACCTAAATGGCAAGGTCCACACAAGGTTATTCTTCCAAACCCTACTGCAGCCAAACTTCAAAACTAACTCCTTGGTTTCATCTCTCACAAACCTCTCCAGTCTGGCACTACTTCCCTCTGGGGTGCCTTGATCCCCTTACATTTTAGCAACACCCCCAGCCAGAGCCTGGGCAGAAAAAGCCATTCTCAGCTTCCTACTTTAGGAGTCCCCCTGTCATCTGTTTATAATTTTTTTCTTTTCTTTTTATCCTTCCAAGGCAGGAATGAAGGGAAGATATCTGAGCCTGGAAAAATGTTTTCACACAGAAACTTACAAGCATCTGGGAGAATGTTTAACATATCTGAAGGATCCTACCTCTGTTAAGGCCCTTTTGAAAAGAGCTTAACAACCCAGCCCAATCCACATTTATACGGTCACCTTTGGTCCCTCGGTAGACAGCCCCCTAAGGAGGTCCAGGCCCAGGCAAACTTTACCTACAGTCTTTAAAGGAGCCTGCAGAGGGCTTTTGAAGGTACTGGACTTCAGATATGGCTGTCCACTCTCCACTCCTTGCTGAATAAAGGTATCCTTGTCTGAGCTCAAATCTGGTCTATCTTCTGCCTCATTTTTCTTATATTAATGACCTACTCCATGTATGTATTCTTCATGCTTCCAAATGAAATACCAGGTCTGTAGGACACAGCCATTTTGTTAATTTAGGGACAAAATAAATGTTACTTTGAAGAACAGATTTCTTCCTTTTAGTGATTTCCTTTTTAAAGAGTTTGTACAGTCCATCATTCAGTCCTTCCTCGGTGGAAACACCTCAGGCATCTCTCCATTGTTTCAATGTAAAGCAGTTGGACCATAATCAAAAGCCAGTCTCTTTGCCAGTAAGTTAAACTTGTTTTAAGGTTTTTCCAACTTTAAATCTTAAATTCTCAGTTTCCTACCCATAGCCAAGCACAACAGTCCATTATTTACAAATTTAACCTTGGTCAAATTCTCTGGGCATGGGCAGTAAGACGCATCTACCCTTTGGCCCAGGTACGGCGTTCTATTAAGGTTTTCTTTTGTCTCTCCTTCCCCTTAGAAAGTTCACAAGCCAAGCCTCCAAAAGTATTTTTCTCTGTATTGAGCATTTCCAAATTTTCACCAGAATAGTCTATAAAACATGGGTTACTGCTCTGGAAGGCATCTTCAGTTATAAGTACCAAGTCCATGTCCATTTCCAGCATACCAAGTTCCAGAAGACCAAAATCCACATGGTCACATTCATGTCAGCTATATCACCCCACATCTGGTACCAAATCTGTCACAGTCAGCCACAAACCGCTGGAATGAATCTCCAAACCAGGCACAGTTTTGGAAGGAAAGTATTTATTAAAATGACAGATCCAGGGGAAGTTTCAAAATGGCAAAAGAAGCTTGGCCCCCTTTCACAGATCCAAGCAGAGAGAGCAAGCCATCCAGCACCTCCAGCCAGCACTCTCCAACTCTAACTTGCCAAAACAGCAGAAAATTCAGGCCTCAGCTCACACTGCTCTTTGCATATGTAGAGCTGGAATTTTATATCCACCTTAGAAATACCTTAGGCTTGGACCCTAGGAGGCCAGGCCAAGGTGATACCTCTTCCAGCCAGGCACCTAAAAAAAAAACTAATAAATCTATTGGAGGACATCCATTCAAACTACCAGATTGAATAAGCAAAAATTATCTAAATAATTACTGAAATTGAATCTTTGATTATATTTACATCTCTGATGACTCAAATTTCTGTCATCTAATTTCATTTCACCTCATTCCCTTGGCATTAAATACCATTAGGAATTTCTAAAATTCAAAACTTAATGAATTCTTACTCCAATGTATGAACCATATCCCTCAAGCCGGGCATGGTGCACGCCTTTAATCCCAGCATTTGGGAGGCAGAGGTAGGAGGATCACTGTGAGTTTGAGGCCACCCTGAGACTACATAGTGAATTCCAGGTCAGCCTGGGCTAGAGTGAGACCCTACCTAGGAAAAAAAAAAGAAAACTGAACCTTATCCCTCAAACTAAAGTAAATTACAATAGGGAGTTTAAGATATCAAATAAAGATACATTAAGACCTGATGATAATGCAAAGCATCCAGGGAGACCTTATTCTGGCAATGCTACCATCCAACAATTACAGTAAACACAATTATGAAGGGGAAAAAAATACAACCATGATGTCAATACCGAGAAAAATAACTGGCCACATTGGCATACCGTTAATGGAGCCTGTGTCTCTGGCTGAGTCATATTGATTTCCTTAATGTTCTTTCAACTGTCAGCTCCCTTTCTTTCTTATTATAGTATGCCATATTTCGGTGAGGTAAGATTACTACTCACCATTATGATGGGTAAGAGTCTAGCAAGGGGTAGGGGAGGGCTCAGAGAGTACTGTTAAACATTGGATTTAAATGATTTTGAAGGCATAATGATAGTTAAATCATTTTTTCTAGATCAGAACTGATTATAGGCAGTATAAAAATTTGTGAGCTATTACAGCCTCCAGAGACAGAATATAAGGATATTATAATAGAGAAATAGAATTAACCTAGTTTAAACATATCTAAATATTTAAATATTAATATTTAATATTACCTAGATATTTATGAGTACGACATGGTTTTGCTTCATAAAAAGCAAATTTAGCCAGGCATGGTGTCAAAGGCCTTTAATCCTGCACTCAGGAGGCAAAAGTAGGATCTCCATGAGTTTGAGATCAGCCTGAGACTACATAGTAAATTCTAGGTCAGCCTGAGCTAGAGTGAGACCCTACCTCAAAAAAATAAACAAACATAAAGCAATGTAGACAAAACTTAAGTACAATTGAAGTTTATTTATTTGTTTGAGAGAGAGAATGGGCCTACCAGGACCTCTAGCCATTACAAACTAACTCCAGATACATGTGCCACCTTGCACATCTGGCTTTATATGGGTTCTAGGAAATCAAACCAGGGTCCTTCGGCTTTGCAGGCAAGCACCTTAACTGCTAAACCATCTCTCCAGCCCTACAATTGAAACTTCTTTTTATTTTCCTTCATTTGCTTTAACTTTTTTTAAAATTTTATTTATTCATTTTCAAGCAGAGAGCTAGAGAGAGAGAGAGAGAGAGAGAGAGAGAGAGAGAGAGAGAGAGAGAACCAGGGCCACCAGCTTGTGTGTCTGGCTTATGTGGGTCTGGGGAATCGAACCCAGGGCCTTAGGCACTGGAGGCAAGTGCCTTACCCGCTGAGCCATCTCTCCAGCCCTGCTTTAACTTTTAACTGAAGGGAAGGAAAGGAAATCACTTAGATGAATGTGTGTGTGCATACAACATCTAAAACAATACAAAAACGTTTCAAATCTAACCACCAGGAGTCTCTACCTACCTCTGTACTTATATGTCATTAACCCTAAATTGCTGCACAAGTGAATGAATATAAAATGCAAAAAAATCTTCAAGATTATTTAGATTTTTATACCAGATTATAAAGATTAGAAGTAATTTTTGTCAGATAGCTCTTATGCAGGCTTTATATTGAAAAATTAACCCTTTATACCCAATTCCCTATAATCTTTATCAAGACTTAATTTTTTTAAAAGATGAACTCCTATTTTCAAGGTAAAAGAAAGCCAGGTGTCATGGTGCATGATTGTAATTCCAGCACTAAGGAGTCTGATCATAAATTCAAAGCCATCTTAAGGTTATATTTATAACTTCACAGTGGTTACTACCTTCGCAGACCTGCACAGTATGAGTGCAAAATAAATAAATAGCATCAAGGAGCCAGAGAGATGGCTAAGCAGTTAAATACACTTGCAGGCATAACCTGACAACCTAGATTTAATTTCCCAGGACCCATGTCCCATGTAAAACCAGATGCACAAAGTGGCTGCATGTGTCTGAAGTTCATTTGTAGTGGCAAGAGATCCTGGCATTTTCTCTCTCTCTCTCTCTCTCTCTCTCTCTCTCTCTCTCTCTCTTCTCTCCATCTGTCTCTCAAATGAATGAATGAATGAATATTTTTAATGACAACAAAACAGAAGTGAGACTAGTTGGAAAGAAGTAGTTCAGTGGATGGGGGATAGAGGGAGGATGAAAGAGGATGGTGGGCCGGGCGTGGTGGCGCACGCCTTTAATCCCAGCACTCGGGAGGCAGAGGTAGGAGGATTGCCGAGAGTTCAAGGCCACCCTGAGACTACAGAGTGAATTCCAGGTCAGCCTGGACTAGAGCGAGACCCTACCTCGTAAAACAAACAAACAAACAAAAAAAAAGAGGATGGTGGAAGGGGATTATGATCAATGTACATTGTACATACATATCCCAGTTGTTAATAAAAAGTTTTCTTAAAAAGGTGAATGCCTTTAATCCAAGCACTCGAAAAACCAACCAAACAAAAACAGGCCAGCCTGGGTTAAATAGGGAGATGCTATCTCAAAAACAATCAAGAAAGAAAAAAAAGGAAAGGAAGAAAGAAAGAAGGAAGGAGAGGAGGGAAGTCCTCTCCAAGACAACTTTTTTTTTTTTTTGGTCTTTTTCACTGACCTGGAATTCACTATGTAGTCTCAGGGTGGCCTCAAACTCACAGCGATCCTCAGAGATCTTCCTACCTCTGCCTCCGAAGTGCTGGGATTAAAGGCGTGCACCACCACACAGGATTTTCCTGGACTACTTTTATTTTAACCATATTTATAGAAAATTTTCTAAATTATACAATAAGTTTGCAAAGCTTATTATTATATTTATTATATTATTATGATGATGATGATAAGTTTACCTCATCATAGCTTAGCTTTTAAAAGCAACCCAGGGGGCTGGAGAGATTACCCAGTTCCCACATAAGGCTAGATACACAAAGAGGTGCATGTGTCTGGAGTTTGTTTGCAGTGGCAGGAGACCCTGGTGTACCCATACTCTTCCTCATGCGCTCTCTCTCTCTCTCTCTCTCTCTCTCTCTCTCTCTCTCTCTCTCTCTGTCTGTCTCTCATAAATAATATACTGTTGTACCCGCACATAAATAAAAATAAATGCAACCTAGTTAAGTATATATTGTTGAAAGGGATAGTGTAAAGTGTTCTAGAAACAGGCCACCTTGCTGTGGTCCTTCTCTAAGAGATTAGCCAAAGCTGCTTGTTAAAGGTGGGCTCAATTCTAGAAAAGGACACTGTCCAGAATGAGCTAATCTAGTATTTGAGAAATGGCCATGAAAGAAATATTAGCTACTAAGCAGACTAAAGTACATGCTAAGTATATGTTAGACACAGTGCATTTATCTGAACTCATCACTATCCTCATTCTATGGTGAGAAATCTGAGGCCTTAGGGTGAATTATTTGCCAAGGATGATACAACTAGAAACTGCTGGAGCCTGAACTCAAAGTTGTGTCTAAAGCAAACAGTTCTGGAAATCCTCCAAAAGGACTCCCTTTCTTCTTGGGAAGGGAAATTGAGAGATAAATTGGGAAAGAAGGTCAAAGCCCAAACAAAGGTAGGATTCAAACCAGAGCCATAGGCATGGAGAGAGTTAACATGAAAAATTTAGTTTGAAGGCACAAATGCCCAGCAACAATAAAAACACATGAAATATTGGGTCTTTGCTAAAAAATAATTCTGAAAAGCAAATTCTGCCTCCCTTGCTTACTCCTCCAGACTTCTCAAAAATGCTCATCAATGTCTATGCATTTTGACAGTTTACCAACATGCTAGAAGCTAGTTGATGGTATAGGAATGACCTACAAGTTATTGGTCCATTCTTCCATTTTCTCTTAGGCATTCTTCCCTTTTCCCCCTAGGCAGGGTCTCACTGTAGCCCAAACTGACCTGGAACTCCCTCTGTAATCCCAGGCTGGCCTTGAACACAAATCGATTCTTCTACCCTCTGCCTCAAGAATGCTGGAATTAAAGGTATGTGCCACCACACCTGGTATTTCTTAGGTATTCTTTAATGTTGTTTTGGTTTTTTTTTTAATATTTTATTTATTCATTTTCAAGCAGAGAGAGAGAGAGAGAGAGAGAGAGAGAGAGAGAGAGCGCCAGGGCCACCACCTTGTGGGTCTGGCTTATGTGGGTCCTGGGGAATTGAACCCAGGGCCTTAGGTACTGGAGGAAAGTGCCTTAACCTCTGAGCCATCTCTCCAGCCCTGTTTTGTTTTTTGAGATAGGGTCTCACTCTAACCCAGGCTGACCAGGAATTCACCATGTAGTCATGGCGATCCTCCTACCTCTACCTCTGGAATGCTGGAATTAAAGGTGTGAACCCCCACTCCTGGCATTTTTTAGGTAGTCCTTTTTTTTTTTTTGGTTTTTCGAGGTAGGGTCTCACTCTAGTCCAGGCTGACCTGGAATTCACTATGTAGTCTCAGGCTGGCCTCAAACTCACAGCAATCCTCCTACCTCTCTCTGCCTCCCGAGTGCTGGGATTAAAGGCTCTAATAAAGGTCCTTGACAGTATGAAAGTGCATAGAGAAGGAAGTAGTTTCGTGGAAAGTAGCAGAACCACTGGTCCCAAATAAAGTTGCAATAGTATCTCTACATACAGGGAGAGGAATCAAGTTGGCCAACTTCCAAGATCAAAGAACAAACTAGCTAATATTTCTGATATTCAATTCATGCCAGAAGTGTTCATTATATGCATGGACTTATTTAATTCTTATAAAAACATTAAGATATTGCTAATTTTTTGTTTGTTTTTCAAGTTAGGGTCTCACTCTAGCCTAGGCTGACCTGGAATTCACTATGTAGTCTTCAGGGTGGTCTCGAACTATCTCTGCCTCCCAAGTGCAGGGATTAAAGGTGTGTGTCACCACACCCAAATTAATTTTTTTTAATCTAGAAAATGAGTCACAGAGAAGTTAAATAACTTGCCCAACATTCACATAGCTAGTAAGAGGTAGGAAGGACCAGATCTAAAACAAAGCCATTAACAAGGATATAACTCCACTGCAGTGTTTGCCTACATGTGACAAAGCTTGGGTTCATCCCAGCAGCGAAAAATAATAAAATAAACAAGTATGCCACAAGATAATCATGAAGATTAAATTGACTCCTGATGGTAAAAAATTATCTGGGAGTTAGCCTGTCTACAGAAAAATATTTATTGGACTGGGAACATAGCTCAATGGTAGGGTGCATATCTAGAATGCATAGTGCCCTACAATAAAACAAAACAAAGATATTTCTTGGACTGTAAATCTTAAAATTGTTGTATCTGTAATAGTACTATTTACTCAGTATAAAACAGTACCGTCTTCTCTGAGATGTTTTGAGTTAAAATTTAAGGATTTCTCAACTTTATTCTTGGTTCTCAATTTTATTTATTGTTTCCCTTTCTTCCTTCCTCCCTTCCTCTCTCACTCCCTCTTTCTCTTTCTCTCCTTTTCTCTCTCTTTCTAGACAGGGTCTCCAGTAGTTCAGGTTGGCCTTGAACTCTCCATGTAGTTCAGAATAACCTTGATGTTCTGATCCTCCTGGTGCCACCACTCCTGGTTTATGTGATGCTGGAGATTTAACTCAGAACTTTGTATGCTAGGCAGACACTCTATCTATTGAGCCACATCCCTGGCCCTTGGTCCTCAGATTTTAAAAACCATCAAGTGGAGGTGCCTCGTTAGCACAGTAGGTAGTGCATCTGTCTCATAAAAACTGTCAAATTGGTACTAATTTAAGATAAACAAATAAAATTATGCATATGTTAGCAAACAATGCCTCACATCAAAAAACACAGTATCACACACTATGTCAAACAAAATTCCTCTCTCACACACCTGCATATGTATATGTATGTATGTACATCTGTTTATATATGTGTGTGTGTGTCTGTGTGTGTATGATATATAAAGAACTTTCCCTGGGGTTGGAGACATAGCTCAGCGGTTAAGGCACTTGCCTCCAGTGTCTAAGGCCCTGGGTTCAATTCCCCAGTACCCACATAAGCCAGACTCACAAGGTGGTTGTGGTTTTCTCTCTCTCTTTCTCTCTCTCTCTCTCTCTCTCTCTCTCTCTCTCTCTCTATCTATCTATCTCTCCACTTGAAAATGAATAAAATATTTCTTAAAAAAAAGAACTTTCCCTTGACCAGAACTTTCTTGACCACAAGTAATTTTCAAATAATCTGTGAAGAATATTGACTGCTTTAAGAACTATGTCACAAGCATTTCCCCAAGTTGATCTAAACCAGAGTGTTCCACAACATACATCTGCTTGCGATAGGTAATAACAACAGAAGCATAGGTCTGGACTGGAGAGATGGCTCAGTGGTAAAGGCACTTGCCTACAAAACCTAACAACCTGAGTTCTATTCCCCAGTACCCAAGTAAAGCCAGATACACAAAGTGGCACATGCATCTGTTTTTGTTTGCAGTGGCTGAAGGCTCTGGCACGCCCATTCTCTGTTTCTCTTCTCTTCTCTCTCTCTCTCTCTCTCTCTCTCTGCTTACAAATAAATGAATAATTTTTAAAAGCTTAAGGCAGTCATAATGACATGTCAAAATGTCAAATTTGGCTGGTAATTAACAGCTTTTTAGAAAAAAATAAGAATCTGGAGCCCCTAAGACTCACAACAAAAAGAACTGAAATTTTAGAGGAAATTACCTTGATTTCCATCCACACTTCACCAAAATGCTGTTCAGAAGATCTCCTAGAGTGCCTATCTGAAGCCAATATAAGCTGGTTTAGCTTTCTTTTTCTCAGTTTCCATTAGCATATCCTTAGTTCTCAGCAATATGACATCTAGGAACCTGAGCCCCAGCTCAGGCTGTGTTGTCTGTGTCTGTGTCTGTTTATTAATTCATCCTGGATGGGGAGGGAGCCACGCTGAAGAGCACAGGATGTGGCATTGTGCTCTCCCCAGCAGAGGCAGGACAGGTGAGATATTATCCTAACATTGAGAGAGCTGCTTGCCTGCCTTGCTACTGCATGCAAAACCCCTGGCAGAGCAATCATTTTTCCAAATATTTTTATTTATTTATTTGAGATAGATGGGTACACCAGGTCCTCTTGTCACTGCAAATCATTGTGTATCTAGCTTTACATGGGTATTGGGGCCAAATCCTAGCTAGTGGGCTTTGCAAACAAGTGTCTTTAACTGCTGAACCATAGTTTTTTTTAACTGCAATTTTATTGTGGGAAGGCCCACATATGCAGATTTCACTTTCTAAATGTCTGATAATCTGCTTCTATCACTGATAGAAGCTGCTATTTTATTTTTAGCTATTGGACAGACCCTAAGAGAACAGTTTTCTTCCAATGCGAAATAACAGCTGAGCTATTTCAAGACCAATCACTACATTTTAAAGGTGTTATTTGTCTATTTGAGCTTATCAATCACCATGTAACACCCTTTCTAAAGTTGTGCTGGCCTGTAGAATAGCTAGATGTTTTCAGGCGGGCTGGAACAACTGAAAAGTCTTCACACATCTCACCTAACAGTTCATGTAAATGATGCTTCTAGAGGTATCATAAAGGTAGAGAAAACTTTTTTATGTCACTGTTAGAAAGCCCACTTCACATAGTGAATAAATCTTAATATGTCAACAAATATTGCTCCCAACATTGTTTAATTTGTTCTAATGCTGCTGAAATATTAAACTAAGGCATTCTTGGAGTTGGGGGTGTAGATCAGTGGCATAGGACTTGCATAGCATGCTCAAGGCTCTGAGTTTGATCTCTAGCTCTGGATAAAGAAATGCTAATGCAAGGCATTCCTTTCTATTTATCTCAGGGATCTTGAAGTGCATGAAAATGCACACACAAAGAAAATATACTAGGATAAGCCAGTGAGACAGAAACCAATGATTCTTGACACAAAGACCCCTAAGCTCACAACCTTAAAGCAGCCTTAATATTCATCCACCATGACTCAGGGAACTTTGCGGAAGAGGGGGCGGAAAGATTGTAAGAGCCGTGGTGGGGGAGATTACCCAGAGGCATGGCCAGGAGAACCTGGCTGAATACTAGGCTATCCATGGTCCCCTGTCACAAGGACTGATCCAGACGACCCATGGAGGAGGTTATCCAGTGGAGGGGGGAGGGGAGGGCAGTGGGGAATTGGGGAT
>PVHP010054241.1:0-10504 GCA_004024765.1 Zapus hudsonius | reverse complement strand
GCGATAACTGGAGTAAACAGATCATGCTTTTTTTAAATAGCCGAATACTCTTCCAGTGTGCGCGCGTGTGTGTGTGTGTGTGTGTGTGTGTGTGTTATTCATCCATTTGTTGATGGTAAACTACTGTGGACAGTGTGGCAATGAATTTGGGGATGCAGGTGTGTCTTCGCTTTGGGGTATATAGGTTTTGTTTATTGCGCTTGTTTTTGCTTTTGTTTTATCAAGATGGGGTCTCGCTCTAAACTCTAACTCAGGCTGATCTGGAATTCATTGTGTAGTCTCAGGGTGGCCTTTAACTCATAGCAATCCTCCTGTCTTTGCCTCCTGAGTGCTGGGATTAAAGGCGTGCACCACCATGGCCAGCTTCTGGTATAAAGTTTTGATAGGGGACGCGACGCATATATTAATGAAACAGAATTGATCATTTCAAAGTAGGCCAATACTTATACAGTGACATGAATCCTGACAAGGACATTTTGTGGTTATTGTCTGAAGGTAGATGTAAGTGCTAACGATTGACAGGAGGTTGTGGAAGACAAGGCTACTTCCCACATAAAAACAGATTTGAGGGTGAACGCCCGAGTCGCCCCAGAGAGTCCTTTGTTACCCTCCAGCTACTGTAAAGTTCTAGGCTGGCTTGAGTGAAGTTGAGACTTTATAGCGGTTCGAAGGTACCGCTGGCAGAAACCTTCCACATGCAGGGGCTTTGAGAGGCTTGAATCTTCCACTTGTTCCTGTCCAGATGCAGGGCAGAAAGGAATGAGGTGAGACTTGAAAGCTGTTATTACTTGGACATCAAACTAGGAGTCAGACTCTTAATCACATATGTAGAGCTAATTCAATGGGGAAGTATTATATTTTTAATAAATAGTACTGGAATAACTGGATATTAACACTTGAAAAATAAAACTTGACCTGTGGAAAGGATCTTAGCTTAGAGAAAACTGATAGAGATGTAGATATGTATCGGTAAATACACGCTCAAATTATTCAGATTTGAGACAAAGGGGTACTGGAAGTCATTTGCTCTAAACTTTCATCATACTCATCAGGAAACAAGGAACCGAGAAGCTAAATAGCCTGTCCGTGGTAATGAAGTCTGCTGCTTTGTAAGTTTGGGGACGTGCAACTTGAGGTCTTCTGACTCAGGCTTGTAATCTTACCACTGTTCTCCCTCACCATCCTTCAAGTCTATTAAAGTTGTAGCCATCAATGAAGGTGGCATATGCCCCACTGAGAGAGGCCTCTTCCTGCATGAGGGTCACATTAATAACATGCGATGCCCATAGCTGATATTTGTGCTGTGCAAGGAACCCACATGTGTAGGCTCACAGCAGTGCTTTATCTGGGACGAGGTAGAAAGTACGTGGGTGGGGATTGAAATAGCTCCTGGTGGTAAAACAGAATAACAACCTCATAGAATTTGATTCATTTTCAATATTTTATAACAAGTTCACTTTAGCCTAAATGAATGGTGGATCATATCATTCTAGGATGTATTTCTTTCATAAAGGTTCTTACTCTTTAAGATATATGGGCAGAGCCATAAAAACAATTTGTTCTTCTACTTCATTGCCTCCTTTTTCAGTTGGTAATAAATTTCTGGCTGAGCCTCGATAGGCGTGTAATAGGCAGTGGGAAAACCGTCTATCAATGAAAGGATTTATCTCTGGGTAGCCTGAGAAACATTCCTTTATGCAATAAATACTACAAGTAGAAGATATTGGCCAACAGGGAATGGATTGACTATAAAGAGACATTTATCAGAATGATAGTAAACATCAACTTTCAAAAAAGGAGAATTCCGTAAACCACAGTCAGTTCTTAAATTTTTATAAGCTACTTTTGACAGGATCTGCCTCCTACTTTATCTTTTAAAATTTATTCCATAGTTCCATAGAGTTTTGCCCACAACACATCTCCGTATCTCATATGGAAGTCTATTGCTATGTAACATTATGCAAATGTTTGGGTAATTTGATTTAGTTTATTAATTTGGCAGCGTTCAATTTATTCTATACTTTGTATCTGGTACTTGTCAGGCTATTGCCTACCTGGACAAAGAATTTCCAATGTTACTTGCAGGTGGTCTTTTGCAAAATGCTACATGCATAGGGGAAGCAGAATAATTAGTTTCTGGCCACTTTTGCACTTGCCACTTGTTCCTGTGTGGGTCATGACTTCTTTTTTCAATGTGATTGCTTGAAGGTGCTACTTTCTGTGTGCTCTGTATTATAGATTTATATAATTCTACTTTCTCCTGGATCTTAATAGTTTTTGTATTTCTTTATGTCATGGAGAGATTTCTCTGCAGAGTTCAATTTAATGTGTCCTGGCAGATAAGTACCTGGGTAGATTATTTTATTTTATTTCTTAGGTTTGCTCTTTTTTTTTTTTTTTTTTGTTTTTGAAGGGCTAGTTCTAAGTGGGGTATAAACAGTGGTGGGTGAAATTTCCTTCACCAACAGCTTTATTACATTGTGTCATTTATGCTATGATTTCTTTAGCCAGAAATGTGCCTTGTGGAATATTTGTGCCATGATCTCAGGTAGGTATGAATGGGAGAAATTTGGATTGCAAAGCACAATCATGTCTCCATCCACTTATTGTCAAGTACTTTTCTGAATTCTCCAATTATGGTTGGAAACATTCAATTTAATGTCCAATGATGCATTGATTTATTGTACGGAATCTCTGGGCTGACAAGTCAAAAAGCATTTCTTGTGAGTTTTGCAAGCTTCCAGGCTCGTGGGGCTAATGTTTCTGAGGCAGAATCCGTTCACATCTGGAGCACTAACTATGCATTCATTATTTCATCTACACAAATGTTATTATCCATAATTTTTCCATAACTATAAGCAGGAGGATGGGGACTGAAGTGGGGCAGGTAATTTTCCTAGGGCATTCACAGTATACAACACTGGAACTTGAACCCATGCTTCTGAGGTTCCAGAGCCCCTGGTCAGCACCTCTGTGCTGCTATGTATCAGACGTGAGAGCTGTGGTCGGCATGATTTCCTCCACAACTTTATTCCACACCAGCATTAGGAAACCTGGGCTTGGTTCTCTCTTTTATTACCAGTAATTGAAAACCTACTTGGCATTTAGTTTGTGTTCCTAAAACAGTTAGCTGGGTGAATACATCTGTAATACGCGAAGCTCCTCCTGACGCTTTGTGCAGACCACAGGAGCGTCTCATTTCATTTGCTAAAACACAGACAACAAAGCAGGACAAAGGGACCAAATAACCAAGTTAAAACGTTTTCCCCCAAACTCTAATAATACTGTCTCATAATAGTTCATTTTTCTCCTCTTCCAAGGGGACATTTTTTGTCATGAAATGAAGGACAAAGGCATTTTGTAGCTTTTTCATGAAAGAAAAACATCAACCAGGGGCATAATACAATTTTTATAATAGAGTTTTGCCTTTCTATGCCAAACCTATTTGCAACATACATTCGAAACCAAAGGGAAAGATCATCAAGCTGCAAACATCTTTCTGTGAGAGATAAAGCAATTAGGAAATACAAAAGAAAGGAAAGGAAAAAAGC
The DNA here is from genome assembly GCA_004024765.1 of Zapus hudsonius. Taxonomy (NCBI): domain Eukaryota; kingdom Metazoa; phylum Chordata; class Mammalia; order Rodentia; family Dipodidae; genus Zapus; species Zapus hudsonius. The sequence continues at coordinate 6,953 of PVHP010054241.1, read as the reverse complement.
TCCAACCACCTGGAACAATTACAAGCATTATAAGAAAATCAATAAAATCAAATCTACTCTTAAGGTAACAAGTCTATTCAAGCATTGCTACAGACTATCTGATCATTACAAAGGAATCTCAGTTTGCATGATTAGAGCACAATTAAGCAAAACCCCCGATGTTAGGACCCAAACAAAGCCCATGAACAGCCTTGCAAGGATGCGACATTGAAAATAACCTTGTTCAAGAGGAGAGTTGCAGAGGCCCGCTGAAGAATGGAATCTGAGGAGAATCAACCAGAATGGGATTCACTGCTTTCATCCAATCTCATTCATCAGTCGCCAGTGCTGAGTTACAACAGAGCAGAAGACTTTGTTAGACAATGTGGGAAGACGTTCTTTTCCAGTGCTCTGCCCTCCCCGTTGCTTAAAAATCTTGCTCATCCTTTTACATCCTGTCAACTGTGAACATCCTTTGAGACAGTCTCCCCAAGTCCTGTATTCAAAGTGAATCCTTCCCTTTTGTAGGGATGGACAGCATTTATTTTGTTCTAAAACTTATAGTGGTCACTTTGCACTGTTGGGATTTGCTTGTAGCTGTCTCCTCAGATTAAGGAGCATGTCTTTGTTCGCAAAGTTAGCACAATAAATGGTCAAGAATATTTTCTGGGGGTGAATAAAGGGGCAGAACATTTACTCTAACCCAGAACCCTTTTACCTGTGCCCACCTATCAAACAGGCTTTATATCAGTCATTCCTTTACCAAGTGCTCATTGAGAAACCTACTTCATTGTAGGCAGCTTGTTGGGAATGCAGATTGTAGAAAACCGACATGAAACGGCCAATCAAGAGACCTAACTTTAGAGAACTAATCAATTTACTAAATGTATTAAGCTATGTAGCAAATGTAATACTATAAATTCAAAGTCATAATTGCAAAAATAATAGGCCTGTTATCTCCCAAAGTGTACACAATTGAAGGGAAAAACCCATGGCAACAAAGGTCAATGCCTGATTCCTAAATAGCATCAATAGCATCCTTTTGCTAAAAAGTATTAATCAGGACAGTTGTGTGACTAGGACTAAGGATTAGATGTTGGGAACATATTAATGGTAATCCTGATTTTTATGGTGTTTCTTCATGTAATTTATTAACTTTTACAAGTTTCATTAAGCTTAGAATAAATTACAGTAAAATTTAAATGAGGTCTTATGAACTTATTATAGCCATTTTTAGGGTTGATGGTGTTTCTTATGGAGTTATGTAGACTATTTTGTAGGAAATCAGTCAGCTTTATATCACTGTGACTAGCACTGACAGAATATATAAATGAGGATGTTATTTTGTCTTACCCCTTCAGAGGTTGGAAGGTTCCATTGCTTTATGACCTGAGGCAAACATTAGCTGCTTATCTCATGGCAGCTGGGGAGGAAGATGGAAAAGAGGGTGGGATTAAAGAAGAAAGGGAGGTAGGGAGAGAGAGAGAGAGAGAGAGAGAGAGAGAGAGAGAGAGAGAGAGAGAGAGAACAAGATGCAAGGCGTAGTCACCAAGTACAAACTCTCAATAATTTTTCCACCTAGACCAACTATTTTCAGTCCCAACAATCCATTCAGTTGAAAACCCATGTGTGGATTAATGTGTCAATGAGGTAAGCCATATCAGGGTCTCGGCACCTCTGAGCACTGCTCCAAGGACCTTTCAACACATGAGCCTGTAAGGAGGACACTTAGAAGGATGGCATTTACTGATGGAAATCTGTATTTATATAAATAAAGAGAGGGCTGGAGGGATGGCTCAACGGATAATGTGCTTGCCTGAAGAAAAGAAGTACCTGAGGTAGATTCCCCCACACCCATGTAAAACCAGATGCACAAAGTGGCATATGTTTCTGGAGTTCACTTGCAGTGACTGGAGTCCCTGGCATGCCCATTCTCTCTCTCTCTCTCTCTCTCTCTCTCTCTCTCTCTCTCTCTCTCTCTCTCTCTCTCTCTCTCTTCCTCATATAAATAAACAAATAAACAAAATATTTATAAATAACCACAGAGCACTGGAATACTTAACATTAAAGATGTCCTCACACTCTTACGGAAATGGTTCTAATTGCAGAGACTTTGGGAATTGAGACTGACAGTGACAGGGAGAATTGGTTTTGTTTGCTTACTTTTGTGGAGAACGCAGCCTTCTTTTAAAATTCAGCAGATCATTATTTGGGCTTGGATAGATAAGACTATGGAGGATAGGTTTTCAAAATGGAAGCTCTTTAAGAGCCAGAGTTTTTCCATAAACACCAAAAAAATCTCCAGTTTCTCAGGGGGCAGAACCAAGTACAAAATTTGGGACTTCATTCAAAAGCCAAGCAGGGCCCACTGATATCAGGGAAAAAATTATATCAACTGGTAAATATAGGGTAGAAAGTTGGGCTTTTATACTTTCATAAAAAAGGGTAAATTAACTTTATGTAGATGATAAAGATAGAGATGATAGATGAATATGATTTTATATATTCATTAATATAAGGGGAAATTGAGCATTACTTACAAAAACATTAGAGATGACTGATTCAATATTTCAAAGTAGCCCTTTGATATCTTAGTATGGATATGAAACACATCAGAGTTTTGCTCTAAGGCTTTGTTGGCAAGGAGCCTGACATATTTTTGATTTTCCAACTCAAATCACATAGATCAGTGCAATCTTTCCTTTGTACTCCTTTTCTTATCCTTTCTCTCTAGGATTCTGCAAGACACCTGATGATTTACATGGTACCCACAGTTGAAAAGCTTTTAATCTATCATAGTGACAGCAGAAATGTTCACCGTTTAAGCTCTCTGGCTCCATATCCTCTCTCCTGAGATACCAGCAAACTTTACCCAAGGTTCCAGAGTCAGAGCCTACTGCCATTGGAGTTGAGGTTTCCAACATCTACAAGAGACCTGGCTCTTTGACATTCTCTACTCACCACCCCCACATTTTACACTCTGTTCATTTGGTTCTGGGCTCTTCACATTTGCCTCTATAATTCACACCTCTCAGGGCTGCTTCTCCCTCCTTCTGTAAGTCTTGGCTCTAAACACCAATGGAGCCTCATTCTCTTGTGACACTCTCATAGCTCATAATCTGCAGCCGTACATATTTTCCTTGGGGATGAATATCTGCATCTCTACTTCTTTATGATTTTTTCCAGAGCAGTGAAAAGACATTACATATTAATAAATAATGTTACCACTAATTTCATAATATTGTTCTATAAAGTAGGTAAACCTTTCTGTTCAATTGGATATGTATTTTGAATGTCTAGGTGAGATATAATAATAAATAAAATACTTTTTATAATTGACAAACCTATACTTTGGTGAGGGAAATTCTTCTCTAAGAGGCTATATTCTATAGCTGTAAGTAATGGCCTATGCATGATTCTATTAAGAAGGGATCCTTCTTTCCCCCTTGCTATCCTGTTTCCATTTTACTTATCTTCTCATACCTAAGAACAGGTGAACGTGAGTAGCATCCGTGTTGCTGCATAGGGAAGCATTTAGCCGTCCTTTAAGTGCAGAATGCCAAGGTCAGTGGGTGTTTCGGACATCTTCCTTTTCAGTTGATAGGAACTCTTTGCACTTCTCTCCCACAGGATGAAGGGGAGTCAGTGGTGTTTACAGTCACCTTCTGGATCAGAGCCTAGCACCTGATGCTGCTCTACTGTGAAGTCAGAAGTTCCCCTAAGTAAGACAAAAGTCTGCCAGCAATGGTGCCTACCTGGATTTTCTTACTAGGAAATACTTAAATTTAAGCCACATTCTTCCAGCAGAGCCACCCAGTCTAAATATTTTAATATCCCAGAAGCAATTATTTGATTGCATCTTCATGATAACACAAAAATAATGTGTTTGAATGGCCAGATTTTCCATCCTTGCTGTGAATGCTCTCACTTAAAATAAGAATTCTGCAGATATAAGAATGCATGGAGACTATGAGCAGATGACTTTTGCTGGACTCATTGTATGCCAAATACCCTTCTGTGTTGAATTAAACTATTTAATTTTTATCACTTCATAAGGCAGATATTGTTATCTTTCTTTATTATTGCAACGAAGCTTTGGGTGGTTATGCCAAGGTTAACATAATAGACACATATTGGGACCTAATGTTATGGCTCCCTTCCATAGATCCAAGTAGAGAGAAACAAACTGCAGCAAACGCTAGCAAGAGCTCCAACTGCCCATTGCTGAAGACCACATATGCTTGGGCTGCAGGTCACTGAGAAGTCAAGCTGAAGCTGAGCTGGAAACCTCCTCCCTGTTAACAAGTTGACAGAAAGCTAGAAAAAGCTATGGCTGCATGCAGCCCTATGGGAGAGAGAAGTCACCTTTGGTGGTGAACAGTAGTGGACCTTGCAAGCCTTAAGACTGGCCAGCCAGGCCAAATGTGCCAACTGGGGCAATAGTGGCATGTCTATTTTGGGAGAAACCAATGGCTCTCTAATTGGATTGGAGGCCCATGAGAGGGTACTGAAGTCCTAGTCAAAAATCTATGATGGATCATGAGGCCTCAGGTAGTAATACCTGCTGTTATCCTGCTAAATGCATACCAAACTGCCCTATAAACACTTAAAAAAAGGGGGGCATGCCCTTAAAACAATGCTACTCTCACCTTTAGCTAGAGAAGTTTCTCTTTTTCAGATGGTGGTGACCACTGGGATAATGCAAAAGACACCATAGTGCTGAGAAGAAATAATAGTGGAGTGTTCAGCACTGGGACATCTCTGTCATACTTCCTGAGGTGGTGGAAAGATTATAAGAGCCAAAGGAAGGTTAGGACTGCTTACAGCACAAAGTTTCAGACACAAAACAGGATATCAGGACTTTGCAGTGCCTGATAATACCTACACAAAATGGGAGGAAAAGATGAAACAAAACAGAAACTAATTGAAAGGGGGAAAAGATATGAGAGATCTGAGGGTGGGAAGGGAATCATAAAGGCTTATGGTCTACAATTTTGGAAGCTATAAATAAAAAGTTAATAAATAAATAAATAAAGAGTACCAACTGCTCTAAACACACTTAGTAGTGCTGGGCTGAAGATCCACCCCAAACAAACCTGATGAATGGACTCCAGATCCTCCCCCAGTGATACACAGCCTTGTTGCAGGGATCTTCTGGCTTGGGCTTAAGTAGAAAATTTATTCAAGCTTGACTGAGTCTACAGGGCCATACATTTACACTATCACATTCAAACTACTATATCCATTCTTTTGGAGATTTACATAGTTTACGGGGAACTTCTAGCTACTGGACATATATTGTTTCCAAGTTACCTATTAATATTCTTATCAACTTATACCCATGAAAATTCGTTACCTTATCTATGAAATGGCTATTTGTCATTATTCATCACACAATGCATAATTTTCTATTGCTATTATAACTGTAGCATTATGGTGCAACACATACACCATAAACTCTGTATTAAGTTTTAGTCTTATAGTTCTGGAGTCCAGAAATCTGAAAAGGATCACATTTGGATAAAATCAAGGTATCAACAGGGATGTGTTCCTTTTGCAGGCATCAAAGGATGGAGATCGGGGCTTCATTTTCCTTTTCCAACTTCTAGAAGCTGTCCACATTGCTGTGCTCATGAGCCCTTCCATCTGAAGTCAGTATTGGCTCTATTAGCCATCTAAGAAAAGGAGGCATTAGTTATTATTTGATGGTAAAAATTAGAAGTAGACAAGTTCTGTGACTTTCTAAAAGATGCTAGAAGAGAGATTTGATAAGTGCAAGAGTGGCTGTCCTCAGAGCTATACTCTGACTCCCAGTCCCCACAAATGCTTTCTCCTGACAGAAGGCCAGAAAGAGGGACACAATAGCTGCTGTGGAAGAGAGGTTTGTGTGTTTGGTGTCTTTGGGGTACTTTTAATGCTTTTCAGAGCATCCTGATTTCCTTTATTCCTTTCACTCTTTCTTTATTTGAGGCTGTGCCCTCAAATATCTTCAAACTCCTAATAGAATTAATCAAAGTACTAGGATTCCCTCCATACTTCAGTGCATTCTGCATGTGCTATTGAATAATCTTCGGAATTAAATCGATCCTAACCCCAGTTGCCTACTTCCATCCCTTTCATGAAAGAAAATAACCTTGTTCTTAACAAACAACAAAAAGAGAGCAAAGACACAGCGAGAGCCTTCACTGTGTAGGAAAGACAGGGAGCAGTTGGCTTAGCAGAGACTGGGAACAATGCTGGGGGAGTAGATAAAGGAAGCAGAGACAACTTTGCATTTGAAAACTTGGTCACCTCACTGTCTTCCCAGGAACCCATGTGAGATACATTGCACCTTTTAGACTAGAGAAGGTGTGTGTGTGTGTGTGTGTGTGTGTGTGTGTGTGTGTGTGTGTGTGTGTGTGTCTGTGGGGGGGGGTGGCAAAGCTTTGTCCCAGAGAAGGGCTATGTGATTGTTACAATCAGAGAGGCATTCTGACCCTTTTTATCTCCTCCCACAGATCAGAAATTATGTCATAGCATGTTCAGATCACCATACTCCCTATCTTACTTGGAGTATCAATGGGCCAAAGCTTCCTTTGAGTTCTGATAGAAACACACAAATTAAGTATACATAAATTGTAAAGTTAAAGGGAAATTTTAAGGGAGAAAAATTTTTAGATCGCATGGGTTTTTCTATGTGTGAAACTGCCTATATCTTATCAGGGTTTCAGATACTATAATGCATATTGTACAGAAAAAGCCCCCAGCCTGTCAGTGTATTGATTCTTGTGTGAAGGGAAAACATTACATTGTGCTTTTGTGGATCTGAGGCTCAATTCAAGAAATTTTCCCCAAGAGTTTCCCAGAACAGAGAGTTACTCACAAGATGGTCTCACTGAAAACAAAAGTGAGTTATTACATGTAAGCCTATCTACTTGTCTTCCAAGAAAGGACAGGCTAGATACTCAAACATAATCTCTCACTATGAAGCATTT
>PVHP010054240.1:0-10502 GCA_004024765.1 Zapus hudsonius | reverse complement strand
TCTTTCCGCCCCCTCTTCCGCTCAGTTCCCTGAGTCGTGGTGGGTGAGTAATAAGGCTGCTTTAATGTTGCGAGCTTAGAGGTCCTTGTGTCGAAAATCCTTGGTTCCTGTCTCAATGGCCTATCCTGTGTTGATTGAATGACTGTGGTTATAGGTCCCTTGTACATCATTCATTGTCTGCTGAGTTCCCTATGGATCCACCCCGATATGACTGTGGTGGCTCCTCTCTTGTCAGGATCTCAGAAATCGCAGAATACCATCGATCTTCATCGAGAGTCCCAGCGAGGTCTGGAATGGTAACCAACCCCCAGAGGGCAGTTAGTGAAGGGCTGGAGGGCAATGCACAAGCTGCCAGGGGAAGCTGATTTGCGATAACTGGAGTAAACAGACCATTGGCATGAAACATAGTCTGCGACCATGAATAGTTTGTATACATTTTTTTCATTAGGAATTTTTTGTTATTTTGAAATAATTGAAAGCAGAAGTGAGATTGACTTTTACGCACCTATTCTGATGTGTTGAACGTATTTCTTATAAGTAGCAGGTGAACTCCTCTAGTACATCTGAGGTTGATTTCTCTTATCATTCAGTTAGAAGGAATTTATATTGATCATCCTATATGGTGATGAGACTAGCGGTGCATGTCACTCATTTCCTATCACACAGAATAGCATTACAACTAATATTTTTGTCTCATCTAAATATTAATAGTTCTAAGGCTAAGCAACACTATTAATACGAATAAAGATGTGAAACATAACAGGTGAAGGCCAAGTAATACCCATCATCCTCTTTTTATATGTCTAGTACCATTCTAATTCCTTATGTGAGTCAACTCATTTGATTAATACAATAGTGCAATGAGATCACTCTTAATCACAATCCATTTTTATCATTCTTTTATTATTCATAGTGCTGAGATTGAACACACACTCATGTCTGCAAGGAAACCGCTACCACAATCCAAGTCTTTTCTAAACCTCAGTTTATAGCTATGCATAGGAATACCATTTATAAAGGAACAAGGATTATAGAAATTACATCAATTCTATGCATTTTCATAGTTAGAGCACTGAAAAGTCTGAATCAATACTCTAGATTTATTACTATGTTTCAAGATTTTGCTGCAAAACCCATTTTTGTAGTGTTAAAATATTATCAAATAGTGATTGGTGCAAAGTTATGGGTTCTTGTAGAAAAGTACTAGGAAAAGTAAATGAATATATGTGTTGGGTTTTATCTTGTAGGATTGTGAAGTGAATAGTAATTGAAGTGAATAGTAACTCTTCCCTGAGAACTAGGTACTCCTGATGGGAAATTACAGACTAAGCAAAACTTTGAGTCTATTAAGATCTAAAATTAGGTTATGACACATGATTTTAATAGAGGTTCAGTAATTTTTACCCTCCAGGGGGCCATGCAACATGGGAAGAAATCATAAAGGAGAAAACATGTTCCATGGCCCTGAGCAATTATCACAGAATGCTGGGCTATTTGAGGAAGGTGATATCAAGCAGTCTCTTATAAGGGTGTTGTTTTCTTTTATACAGAGGAAGAGGACCTTAGGGTAAAATTCTCATATTGAAACCACCTCATATTTCAAAGTGTACCTCTTCTAGGACGTGGGAGATAGATATACATTGATGGCTATCAGCTTTTTCATCATTAATGACTTGGATCTACTGGGGAAGGGCCCATAAATTGCACCAGGAAAGAAACCATTGGGGAGCAAATGATCAAATTTTTGCCTCGATTATTTCTCTTCAAACACAAAGCTATACATCAAGAGTTCTTAAGAATACCACTTATGCATTATGCCTCTTATACCTAATCCTTAGTGAAGACTACAGAAGAGTGAGGAGATGCATTTAGAGATGATATTAGAAGTGTTATTAGCATTCTCTTTTGACAGATATACATCATTAACAGGGAAAGGAGGAAATCAAGTTTTCTCAGGAATCACCAAGTGTAATTATGTTGTTTGTGCATCTTAGAGTGTGCCTGCAGAAAACCCCATACTTGCAAAACTCCAGCAACACTTCTCCCTCTAAGGTAAAAGGAAGACTTTCTTGCTAATGTCACCCGCTGCCTTGGTTTCTACAGATGGCACCATGAAGCACATGGCTATGAAGAATGGCTCTTCAGTGACCGAGTTTATTCTTACAAGATTAACAGAACAACCTGAGCTCCAGCTGCCTCTGTTTATCCTGTTCTTAATGAACTACACAGCCACAGTGGTGGGAAACCTGACCTTAATGAATCTCATTTGCTTGAATTCCCATCTTCACACCCCCATGTATTTCTTTCTTTTTAATCTTTCCTGCATTGATTTCTGTTATTCATTTGTCTGTACACCCAAAATGCTGATGGGCTTTATTTCAGAGAAGAACATTATCTCCTTTACAGGATGCATGACTCAGTTGTTTTTCTTCTGCTTTTTTGTTAATTCGGAGTGTTATGTGCTGACAGCTATGGCCTATGATCGCTATGTGGCCATCTGTAGGCCCCTCCTGTATGCCATCCATATGTCCCCCAGGACCTGTTGCCTGCTGATGTTTGGATCATACCTGATGGGGTTTGCCAGTGCCTTGGTCCACACAGGATGCATGATCAGGCTCAGCTTTTGTGATTACAATGTTGTCAACCACTACATGTGTGAAATCTTCCCCCTCCTCCAGCTCTCCTGCAGCAGTACCTATGCCAATGAGCTTGTGAGTTCTCTTATTGCCAGTGTGGTTGTCATTGCCTCTAGCATTATTATACTGATCTCATACACGTCCATCCTGCTTAATATTCTTCATATGTCATCAACCACTGGCTATTCCAAAGCCATGGGCACTTGTGGGTCTCACATCATAACTGTTGGTCTGTTCTATGGATCTGGACTTCTCACTTATGTCAAACCATCATCTGCTGAGTCTGTGGGCCAGGGGAAATTTTTCTCAGTGTTTTACACTCTTGTGGTGCCCATGCTGAATCCTGTCATTTATAGTCTCAGGAACAAGGATGTCAGACTCGCTGTAACGAGAACTGTGAAAAGGTTTACTAACTGAATGAGCCAATTGGTCTATCTGAGTCTTTTTCCCCACTGTGGGGATCTCCATTTCTTTTCCTTCCTTGTTACCTCCCTTCTCTTCTTTTGTCCTTTCTGTCTTGCTTTATATTCAGATAAAAATTCGATTGTAATATCTTTTCTTCTCTCACCATTACATGTAGCTATGTGCTTTATTTTTGGTCTTGAGGCTCATCTTCCTCCCAAGGTCATACTATCTGGTTTTCTTTCCTGCTACTAGGTCAAGACCTTGGGCTGATAGTTAAATAATACACTACCTAGAATTCACTTCATATAGCCTCTCTATAAAAAGAAAACTTATGAAATTATATTACTTCTCTCAAGTTCATTTATTTCTTGCTGCTTTTTAAACAAGTTTTATATCATTTTTTTTCTTTTTAAAAATTATTTTATTTTTAACAAGTGAGGCAATAAACTCATTTTAACATCAGGAAGAACTAAATACATATATGTGTGATGATTAGTTTCTGGTTTTCCACTTTATAGGATTTGCAGTCACCATGGAAACAAATCTCTTGGCATATCTATTAGGGATTTTCTTTTTCTTTTCTTTTTCAATATTAATATATTTTATTGAGGGCCCCTAGTGTGAAAGATTTTATTATAAGTAAAAAGGTGACAAAAATGTAGACAGGATGCAATATCAAAACATCTCAGATAAATTAGGGTCTTTTTGACAATGTCTCTTATTTTAAATATTTAGCTTCATATCTATAATAGAGTCCTGTATTTTTGGACTGTTTTATTCATATATTTGTGGGTGTTTATGTCAATTCTTCTATGATAATGGTGCAGAAAGATTATTCACAATGTTTTGATGCCCAATTAAAATGTATATGTCACTAAACAAACATGGTTTTAGAGTAGGGTAGAGAGGATAAGCTGAAAAACAAAATGTTATCATTTTGGATTAATGCTCATATTTCTGAGATAGTAATGCTGAGTTTATATCACACCTTTTTGCTGAAAGAAATGTCAATATTTCATTAGTAAAATACACACTTTAAGAAGCCTGTTATATATTATATCACTAGAGAAAAATTATTCATTTATAGAATATAATAAAAATTATGCAATACAAAATTTTCTTATGTATGTTATACAGAATGTGCATTGTGCTTTATTTCCACTTGGAGTGTGTGGTAGTTTGAATAATGTTCCCCAATAGATTCAAAAGTTTATTATAATTGTAAATTGTCTCTCCAGCCAGTTCTGGCTGGAGGAGGTGTGTCACCTTGGCCAGATCCTAGGGTTCAGCCCTAAGGTGTTTCTGGTGTGGGTCTGGAATTCTAGCTATACATAGGCAAAAAAGCAATCTGAGCTCAAGCCTGGAGTTCTTCTTGTTTGCTAATTTGGAGTGTGCTTGCTTGTTTCTGGAAGTGCTGGACTGTCTCTCTCTGCTTGGATCTGTGAAAGGGGGCCAACCTTTTTTCCTTAACTTCCCCTGGATCTATTCAATAAATACTTTCCTCCCCCAAAATTGTGCCTGGTTTGGAGATTCATCCCAGCGACCTGTGGCTGACTTCGACAGAGTGAGTTCACATATACACCTCAGTGGATATTTCCTAGTCATATACTAACAGTTCTTTATACTGTGGTTTTTATATATGTAAATAAAGATTATGATGCTTAAAAAGTTCTTAAACAATGCTTTAGAAATATATGCATAGAAAAAAGTATAAGTTAAAAGCTTTAATTAAATCTGATTAAAATTATTCATGCTAGAAATTAAAACATTATTATTCATTATGGTATTTATCTCAGTATATTTCAGGTGATTAAAATTTAATTTTCCAAGCAGATCTTGAATGTCTATAGTGCAGTTCTTTTTTATTCATTATTTAGTGGATGATTTACCTAAGTTCTTAAAATTACTTTTGAATTTGCCCAGAAGCACATATTTCAGTAGAAACATGTTTCAGTAGGAAATGATTATTAAAAAACACACAATTAATACAATAAGATGTTGAAAATCTATGCTTCATAGACCTGGCACTTAACTAAAAATAAAATGTGAATCACAAGCAAAGCATGTGACATTGGGTCTGAGTGCTATACCATTGTCCCAAGTGCACCCTGATGGAGAAAAGAGCCTTTTCATAGTTACTTGATGTTAACAGGCTAATTTTCTAGGCCTAAATGCCTGTATTGACCTGGGAATACTAATTCATTCAACACTTTAGTCACATCTACATTTAACAATCTTTGTAACTAAAATTGTTAAAATTCATACCTATATATTTTTTTTTAAAATAGCATGAAGAGTAAACCAGAAGTGAGATAATTTTAAAATTTACAAGCCTTTTGATCACGAATATATACTTGAAGATACTGCATATGTATTTGCTAAAAATAGGGATATAGTCTGTTTTGCTGATCCATTCTTGTTTCACAATAGCTAAATATACATAATTAGAAATGGAAAACTTTGTTCCCTACTCCCATATTAGTATATATTATAGGCTTTATGCAAAATTCATTTTGCACAATATTAACATAAAGAGTTATACACCCAAGTTGAACTGGCAAGGAAACTATGAAGCCAAAAATCTTAGACACTTAAATAAATAAAAAGAAATCTCAGAAATGTAATATTTTTGTGCCTATGCAATGATGTCTGTTTACCCATAAAGTTCATCACAATATCAGTGAAATTCAACTTTTATTGGATCATTTGTTGATGTATTACCCATATTGATTTATTTTATTTTATTTATTAGGCACTGTAAATTTTATACACATAAATATTATTAATAAATACAATATTAGCAAACAGTTTTAAGCTTTGCTTCATGGCAATTTATGTACAGTAAAATGTATAGTTTTGGGGCTCGAGAGATGGCTCAGCGGTTAAGGCACTTGCCTCCAGTGCCTAAGGCCCCAGGTTCAATTCCCCAAGACCCACATAAGCCAGACCCACAAGGTGGTGGCCCTGGTGGTTCTCTCTCTCTCTCTCTCTCTCTCTCTCTCTTTCTCTCTCTCTCTCTCTCTCTTTGTATCTCACTGCTTGAAAATGAATAAATAAAATGTACAGTTTTGACGTATATACCTAAATGCCTTCTCACATGAGTGTATGCACATATAATGACCCTCTACTGAAAGAGAGGGAGAGAGAGAGAGGAGAGATGGAGATAGAGATAGAGATAGAGAGAGGAGTGCATTGGTGTAAGTTGAACAAAAGATGTCCAGATTCCATTATGATTTTAATGTGTCCCCTAGTGGCTCATGTGTTTGAACACTGTCCCCAGCTGGTGATGCTGTTCAGGAGGTTGTGCAAACTTTGGGGACATATGCCATTAGTAAAAGTGAATCAGTATGTCCAGACATTAAAGATTTTGTTGACTTGGGGTTTGTGCCCAACTGAATGCTGCCCTTTGAGGCTTTGTTGTAGTTTTGTTGACTAGAGACAGATGGACCCTGTCCCACCATGATTTTCCACCATGATGGATCAAAATTCCCTAAGCAGCGAGTCAACATAAAACTTCCCATCCTTTAGTGGTTTCTGTCAGGTGTTTTATGTTCAGTGATGAGAAAAATAGCTAAAATAGGATCTAAATGTGTAAAAGCACAAAATTTTCATAAACTAGTCAAGAAGAGCGCATCTAAAGAGAGATGTATGTTTTCAAACATTGGCTGAAAATATAATGTTGACATATTCATTCTCCTCCACTGTATAGATTTAATAATTTATAGGTCCCAATTAAAATTGCAGCATAAGATCATGCAGATATGAACAAAATTACTTCAAAGTTCATATGGTCAAAAAATATCAAACAAAGTAGAGAATGACATTATCCTGTACACCACTTGATGACTTCCTGAACAATTGTGATAAAGCTGAGCCCCTCTGTTGTATAGAACTATGGAATTTCTTTCTAGGAGGCAAATTCTTCCTCTGGATAGCATCAATCCTTTTCTTCGTCTGGTGAAGGTTTCAAAGATAACGTTTTTAATTATTTGGAGACCACTGATTCAATAGGTAGGTGAAGGACACGAGTGTCAGTGTCTCTTTTTAGGATATCTCTACTGTCATGGTTAAGTTTATTTGTCAACTTGATCTATGTAATAATCCATAGTAATCTTGGGCGGGTCTCTGAGTTTGCTTGCAGGAAGGATTGACAAATTCCTTTTGGGATTTTGGAGAAGGGAGGAGCTCCCTTCTCCAGAGTGAGCCCTTCCCCCAGTGGGTGGGCCTTTCAGAAGGAGACTAATATAAGGAAGTTTAGGGGGAAGGAGATGCTCTTCCTTCCTCCCCCAGCTGCTGGTGCTGGTTCGTAACTTGAATTCACATCCTGCTCTCCTACCCTTCCTGGACATCTCAACCCAGTTTCCTGGGCCTCACATCTTGGACTGAAGAGCAGCAGCTCCCCAGGAAGCCATCAGGCCTTCTGGGCTGGATTGGGACTGCTGAGGCATCCAGCCACGTGGACTGATCAGCGACTAGTTCCTTCACCCATGGACCTGCGGACTGCTATTGTTGGACTGTCATAGGCTACCCCAATAAATCCCCTTTTATTATAATCCATTCTATCAACTCTGTTTCCTCTAGAGAACCCTGACTAAAACACTCTATGTCATCTTCTATGTCAGTGCAATTATAGTATTAGTGAAAGTTTATTTCCTTGCTTTTATCTATCTTCTATCTTTATCTATCTATCTATCTATCATCTTATGTATGTATGTATGTATCATCTATGTATGTATGTATCATCTATGTATGTATGTATGTATCATCTATGTATGTATGTATGTATGTATGTATCATCAGTCATGTATCTCTATTTCTCTTCCACACAAATATATAAATAAAAATATTTTCAAAGGGGGTTTGGGAAGATGGCTTAGTGGTTAAGGGCACTTACTTGCAAAGCCTGACAGCCTGGACTTCATTCCCCAGTACCTATGTAAAGCCAGGTACACAAAATGGCCCAAACATTTGGAGTGTGTTTGCGGTGGCAAGCATCTGGTGTACTTCTGGTGTACATTATCCTTCTCTCCCCCCTCTCTCTTTCTTACATTCACAGACATAAATGAATAAAATATTTTTAAAAATATAATTTAGTTTCCTGGAACAATAGAACAGAGATCACAGAAATTAACCCTCATAAGATTGTCAATGGTATTTGACATGGGCCAGATGTCTAGGGTGTTGAGTGCATCAACAAGCTTATCTGAGGTTTACTCAGGGTCCCACTATTCTCACCCCCGGGGAAATGGCCAGGCTCCCGGAAAGCAGAAGAGAGGTTAAGTGGTCAGCGTGCCTCTAATAGAGCAGAGCCTTAACACAAGCCTCCCCATCTTAGAAATTCTTTCCTTACAGCACATAAAACCAGATGCACAAAAGTGGTGCAAGCATCTGGAGTGCAGTTCATATCTCAAGTTCATTTCTAGTATCAGGAGACCAAGGAGCCCATTCTGATATTCTCTCTCTCTCTAAAATAAATAAATTAAGTATTTTTGAAGGGGTAATAAAGCAGGTAAGTAGGAACAAGTTACATTAAAAGCATATATGCAAAATCATAAAGAAGTGCTTTACTATGTGTAATTAATATATGATAATGTTAAATTGAATGAAACAAATAAAACAAACTTAAATTATATACAATTTTGACTGAAAGTCATTTTATATCTTTTGGCTTATGACTAATGAAAATTATAATTACATTAATTATATTTATATTTTTTATAAATGGCAGCAGAGAGTGAAGTTTATTTACCCAGCGGATTCTATAATCCCTGCTGGGAAGTTTAGCTGTACTATCACAAATTAGGGTTGAAACACAGGGACCATTATTTCCTCCCTTCCTATTTGTCACCTTCAGGAGGTCCTAGGGGAGATCTATTCCTCTATTTCTAATCAGGTCCAAAAGAAATACATCATATTCTGTGAATGTTGGCCATGGTGTCAGCACTGTAACTTTCTGTTACAGTTTTTGGGTGGGTGATTAACAAGAAGTATGATACCTCTGAGTGACTCCTGCAATATTCAGATATCTGTGCTGTGGAGTGTGTGCTTTGGGGTCTGTGCTGCAATGTCTGTGCTGTGGGGTCTGTGCTGTGGGATCTGTGCTGAGGGAGGTCTGTGATGAGAGGTCTTCTGTGGGATCTGTGAAGTGAGGTCTGTGCTGAGGGGGTTCTGTGCTATGGGGTCTGTACTGTGGGATCTGTGCTGCCAGGTCTGTGCTGTGGGTTCTGTGCTGAGGGGGGTCTGTGCTACAGATCTGCAGTGGGGTGAGTTCATCCAGTCTCTTCTCCCTCAAGCCCCATGCAGGTGAAAAGTGAGGATACATACATATATATATATATATATATATATATATATATATATATATATATATATATATATATATATATATATATTATACATGCATACTCAGCTGCACAGAGCTCTGATTCTGTTGTGTACAAGTGTCTCATTTTAACCTCAGAATTCTGGCTTCAGTGTGGGGGCAATACAGGTCTAGCAGGCTCCAGGAATATATGAAAAGTACTGCAACACGACGGGAAGGAGTGCTCTGTCTCTTTCTTAATAGCATAATGTTATTATATGAATTTAGAGAGTTTATATTTGATAAGAATGCTGTTTGGTCATGAAATGTTTTTTGTTGCCTCTGATACAATTTGTACTTGTAGTATGTTTCCCTTTAATCGCCTCTTAAAGACCTTTATAAGCTCATTCACAACCTTGATTCATCTTCTGTCTATCTAGGATGCAGTAAAAATTGTTCAGAAACATAATGTGATATGGTTAATTATAAATCTTAAGCTGCATTGAACCTCCTTCATACCTGTTATCAATTTTTAGCTTCATGGATTTATCATAAGGTTATTGAAAATTTTACAGACTATTATGAATGTTCTTCTAGGGTGAATAGCTATGTAGTTATTGTTCTGTAATAATTCTCTGATCCTTCAGGTCAATCACAAGGGAATTCAGGTATCAAGTAGAACAAAGGAATGAGTAGCAGGGAGTGGGAACTGAAGGACCAGATCAAGAAGAGGCATTTTGTGAGATGCATCCCATTACCAGAACTCACCAGTGGGTAGCTTTGCCCTCCAGCCACTCTCCAGGAACATTCCAGTAAGAACATGAAAATAGGATTGTCATATTCCACTCATGAAGATAAAAGGCAGTGATTGAAATGTAGAATTATTGCAATAATGGATGTGTGGAGGTATACTCAAATGTCATGTACAAAGGAGAACTTTTGAAAGTTCTGGAAATGCTAATTTTGACAGTTTAGAAACAGAGAGTTCAGTCCTCACTAAATTATATTTTCCTCTGTCCTAGATTTTCAACAGTGAGAATGCTGGCTGGAAATGGCTCCTTTGTGACTGAGTTTGTTCTTGCTGGATTAACAGATCGTCCAGAGCTCCAGCTACCCCTCTTCTCCCTCTTTCTAATGATCTATGTGGTCACCTTGGTGGG
>PVHP010054239.1:0-10522 GCA_004024765.1 Zapus hudsonius | reverse complement strand
GAGAGAGAGAGAGAGAGAGAGAGAGAGAGAGAGAGAGAGAGAGAGAGAGAGAGAGAGAATGAATCAGTCG
This sequence comes from Zapus hudsonius, assembly GCA_004024765.1. Taxonomy (NCBI): domain Eukaryota; kingdom Metazoa; phylum Chordata; class Mammalia; order Rodentia; family Dipodidae; genus Zapus; species Zapus hudsonius. The sequence goes on along the minus strand of PVHP010054239.1, from coordinate 10,452 downwards.
GTGGCGGTAGACACCACAGCAGCCTGCGCACCTTCTGGGGACCCCTCAGATCCCTCCCTGCCAGGCCTGAGCACAAACCTTGAAGTTGACGGGGTCCACACGCAGCTTGTGGGCGTGCAGGTCGCTCAGGGCGGACAGGGCGCCAGGCAGGTCATCCAGGTGGCCCGCAGCATTGGCCAGAGCTTCGGCTACCTTCTTGCCATGGCCCTTGATCTGGGCGGAGCCGTGGCTCAGATCGAAGTGAGGGAAGTAGGTCTTGGTGGTGGGGAAACTGTAGAACATCCTGGACGAGAAGGTGGGAGGCGGTGTTGGGGAGGGCCACGGGAAGGAACATTTAGGGGTCACCCTTGGCCCCCGAGGTTCTTTCTGCGTGGGGGGTGATGGGGTACTCACCTCTCCAGGGCCTCCGCGCCATACTCGGCACCATGGCCGCCAATCTTATCCCAGGCGGCCTTAACGTTGGACTTGTCTTCAGCGGAGAGCACCATGGTGACTTCTTTCTGAGTCTGTGTCAGAACCAGAAGTGTGCTGAGCCCTCGGCACCGGGCGCTTTTATGCCCGGGGCGCCGGGGACACGCCCACCCGCGCGCTCCCATTGGCTGGCGGGGGCGAGGCCGGGCTGCGCAAGGCCGGCGCTAGGGGGCGTCCGCGGCTCCGCGGCTCCGCGGCTCCGCGGCTCCGCGGCTCCGCGGCTCCGCGGCTCCGCGGCTCCGCGGCTCCGCGGCTCCGCGGCTCCGCGGCTCCGCGGCTCCGCGGCTCCGCGGCTCCGCGGCTCCGCGGCTCCGGGACGGGGGTCCCAGCGCCCAGCGCACACCACGAAGCCCAATCCAGCCTTGGCAATGCTCCCCGCGTTCGCGCTTCTCGTTCCCTTTCCTACCCTGAACCCTCTTTCTGATTCGGCCTTCAATCCTGGCTGAGGACATGGAGGTACCAAGTCGCCTACCCCAAGCCTGGGACCACCCCTCATATATATATATATATATATATATATATATATATATATATATAGTGCCCTCCTTAGTGGGATTGCTGGAACGGCCCATGGGATGGAGGGAGGCCTATGAATTGTACAAGCAGTAGCCAGTTTATTTTATTTTATTTTTTTGAGGCGTGCACCGCCTCTGGGTATTACCCCCCCCCACCATGGCTCTTACGATCTTTCCTCCCCCTTTTCCGCAAAATTCCCTGAGCCATGGACCCACTTTTTGAATCCTGCCCCAATCTGTGCCATCCCGGTGTCCAAGTCAATTCTTAGTTTTACAGGCATAAATCAGCCAAACGGGCTCTCTTTTTCTCTTCCTCCTTCCTTCCTTTTTCCTCCCTCTTTTCCTTCCTTGCTTCCTTCCTCCTTCCCTCCTGCCTTCCTTTCTTCCTTGTGAAGACAGGTCTTGCTGTGTTGTCCAGGGGGAAGCCTTGGCCTCAGCCTTTTGAACTGGTGATACCAGAGGCGAGTCACTTCATTCTGCATCTTAACATAGCAAGAGCTCCCACCTGTGAATAAGGAAAGCCTCGAGCTGATTTTGGCATGGCACATGTATACCGAGAGCAAAGGATGTAGCTAAATGTTAGAATGCTTTCCTAGCTTGGGGAAGGTTCTGGATTCAATCCTCAGCACTGCAAAAATAGACAATAAATAAAATAGTGCACGAGGCAGTAGTTGAAGACGTGTTTTAACCCAGATGATGCTCTTGGGCATAAACTTCTTTGGCTTCTCTTACATGAGGGAGACAGGGCAGAAAAAACCTTTCTGTAAATGGACACACACACACACACACACAAACACACAATGTTTTGAGGTAGGGTCTCACTCTAGCCCAGGTTGACCTTGAATTCATAAGTAGTCTCAGGGTGGCCTTGAACTCCTCCTACAGAGTAGGAGGATCTCCAGGAGATCAGAGCTCTGCCTCTGGAGTGCTGGGACTAAAGGGGTTCGCCACCATACCCGTTTTTTTCCTTCTTCCTTCCTTCCTCTCTCTCTCTCTCTCTCTCTCTCTCTCTCTCTCTCTCTCTCTCTCTCTCTCTCTCTCTCTCCCCCTTTCTTTCTTTAAACACAGTTTCATGTAGCCCAGGCTGGCCTTGAATTTCAAACTTCAGATCCTCCTGCTTCCATATCTTTTTTGTTGTTGTTGTATTTTTTCTTTGTTTCTTTTTTAAATATTTATTTATTTACTTGTAATCAGAGAGGAGAGAGAGAGAGAGAGAGAGAGAGAGAGAGAGAGAGAGAGAGATAGTATGTCACACCAGGACCTTCTGTCACCACAAATTCCAGACACATGAACCACTTTGTGTGTCTGGCTTTATGTGTTATGGCTTTATCCAACCCTACCAATGAACCACAGGTCTATAACTGACATCCTGGCAAGAGATGAGCCACACCAGACCTACCATGGATGATCCACATGGAACTCCACGGAGAATGGTGGGATAAGCAGGAGACCCATAACCACAGCCAATCAGTCAACCCAGGATGAGCCAGACAGACAGACACCAACGATTTTCAACACAACCTAAAGCAGAAGTACAGAGAACCCTAAGACCTCAACAATAAAGCAGCCTTAATACTCACCTACCATGGCTCAGGGAACTGAGCTGAAGAGGGGGTGGAAAGAGTGTAAGAGCCGCAGTGGGGGAGAATATCCAGAGATGTTGCCCCCCTCAGTAACAACATACAAAGGGGGGTGAAAATGGGTTGACTCCTAGGCTATCCATAACCCCTACCCCATGGACTGATCCAGACTGCCCACAGAGGAGGATATCCAACTGATTGGGGACAGGAAGGAGGGGCATTGGGGAACTGGGGATAACAGCTCATTATTTGTTCATTAAATATATCTCATGGATAATAAAAAAAGATAACAAAATAAAAATATTTTTTTATTTATTTGAAGCAGAGAGAGAGAGAGTTAGTGTGGTCACACCAGGACCTTCTGCCACCACAAACAAATTCCAGACACATGTAGCACTTTGTGTGTCTGGCTTTATGTGAGTACTGGAGTATCGAACCTGGGCCATCAGGCTTTGCAAGCAAGTGCCTTTAGCAGATGAGCCATCTCTTCAGACCCACATCTTAAGTTTTAGGAATACAGACATGTGCCACCACATTTAGTTTGGTTCTTAAGTGTGTTTTTTATTCATTTATTTGCAAGCAGAGAGAAGCAGAGACACATAGAAACAGAGAACAAAGATTGGTCAAGTGAAGTAGTGGGAATGGAGAGGAACAGGAAATCCATAACTGGTTGTGATAAATGAGTGGAAACTCCGCTGCATTTGGACCAACCTCTTAAGTGTTTTTGTACAGTTAATGGTTTGGCTGGGGTGGGGGGGGGATGAGTTCATGGGAAAAGGGAGGGAACTTCTCAGGCGTTCAAAGAGGCCCTTTCCACAAATCAAGAGGTAACTGGAGGGCCTTACCTCTCTCCCCAATTTTTTTTTTTTTTTGAGTTAGGATCTCACTCTAGTCCAGGCTGACCTGACTCTGCACTCTCAGGCTGGTCTGGAACTCACAGGGGATCCTCCTACCTCTGCTTCCCAAGTGCTGGGATTCAAGGCATGTGCCACCATGCCTGGCTTTATTTAAAAGAAATTAGACAGTGCTGCATGTGTAGGCTGTTTCAGGGATGGAGACCTGTCTGTTTCCTGGAAGCACAGCCAGGAAGGATGTTCGGGCATGGGGCTTGGGGACCTCAGCACCTGAAACAGGAGCCTTGTGGCTGCTGATAGCAGGCAGCATGACAGGGAGCTCACAGAAGGCCTGGCTGGAGACAGATAATGGAGTTGGGTCCCAAGGCCTGTGGGCAGTGAGCTGTTAATGTGCCTCATGAACTGAAGCCAGGACAGATACTGTGCTATGAACTTCCCAGAAACACTCTATGCAGAGACCAGGTCACCTCTTCTCCCCTGTTTTGTTGGCCTATGCTCTAGGGTTGTTGTGAGGGAGCAAGGGAGGGTTAAGTTACCACTACTCTCGCCCCTACACACTGCCCTCTGGGGAGAGAGTTTCAATCAATTGCATTTTTCTGGGGCAGCCTATTTATTTGTATATTTGAGGTAAGGTCTCACTCCAGCTCAGGCTGACCTGGCACACACTCTCTGTAGTCCCAGGCTGGCCTGGAATTCACAGCGGTACTCCTACCTCTACCTCCCGAGTGCTGGGATTCAAGGGGTGCACCACCACGCCCAGCAAGCAGCCTATTTTTGTTGTGTGGTTGTTTTCCTTTTTTTTGTTACTTTGTGGTACTAGGGAATCAAACCCAGGGTTCTAAGAAAGTGCTCTACCATTGAGCTACATCCTCCTCCTCCTTTGTGTTGTATGTTTCTGAGATGGAGGGGGGGGTCCTCTCACTATATAGCCCAGGCTGGCCTTGAGCTAATTACTACTCTGCCTCATTACTAATTACTACTAGCCTCTGGAGCAGCAAGAACCAGCACCGTGTAGATTTGTTCTATTGTAGGCTTAGCTGCTACAGATCAGGGATATTTAAGAGACTGTACATCCTAGGATTCTCCTTCTTTAACTTCTGAGAGGATCCCTGGGAAGCCTGGCCCTTCCCAGGACAGGGGCAGGAAGCTGCTCCAGGTCAAACCCTCCTGCAGCTCCAGAAAGGTCTCTGGTCGGAATTGGTAGAACCATGGCCACTACTCACACTTTGGGACACAGAGAATCCAAACACACAGGTTGTCACCCACACAGATTATATATTTATTTATTTGTTTGTTTGTTTGTTTGCAAGGAGAGAGAGCGCACTCTCCAGAGCACATGGGCGCATCAGGGCCTCTAACGCCTGCGTTATAATCTGTTATTAAGAAGGAAAAAAAACCATGGTAGTGCACACCTTTAAACTCTGCACTTGGGAGACAGAGGTAGGAGGATGAGTTCAAGGCCAGCCTGGGACTAGAGTGAGTTCTAGGTCAGCCTGGGCTAGAGTGAGACCCTATCTCAAGAAAATAAATAAACAAACAAAACCCTATAAATTCATTATTTTTTCCTCCACTCAACAACTCAGGCATACCCAGGAACACCCAGCTTGTCAGAGTGTGATGTTTATGCCTACAGATGAGTGATGGTTGTCAGCCTTGGAGAGAGAAGCTTCTTTTCGCAGTGGGCCATCATTACCACAGAGACTCATACTTGGTCACCGTACTAAGAATAAGTGAGGTTATTCTTATGTTGAGCTTCTGATGTGGAGCTTATCAGCCCTCCAAGGCTCAGGGACCATGCAGAACAGGGGGTGCATACAGAGGGGTGCCATGGGAAGCAGGCTCCCAGACATGACGTGTGCCATGGCCCTCACTCTTTGTCATAGCAGCGGTGGTTACTGCACAAGACATGTGTAATATTGGGCCATCAACATGCTACCATGTTCTGGAGGCTCATGCGTCCCAAGCTTCCCTGGGGAGTTACTAGGACTAAGTAGTGGTTGTTGCAGGAGGGGAAAACATTTTCTTCAGTAAAGGAGCTACTGATAAGTTGTCCACGCTCAGTAAACAATCCTAATTAAACTCAGTGGATCACCAAAAAAAAAAAAAAAAAAGGACATTGAAGCAGAAGCTGGGAAAAGGGATTCGGTGGGAGGGGGACCAGAGAAGGGGATGCGATCAAAATACATCACACACATGCATAACATCTTCAAAAAATAAAATGAGGGCCTGGAGAGATGTCTCAGTGGTTAAGGAACTTGTCTGCCAAGCCTAAAGACTCAGGTTCACTTCCCACATAAAGCCAGATGCCCAAGGTGGTACATGTGTCTGGAGTTCCTTTGCAGTAGCTAGAGGCCATGGGGCTCCCATTTCCTCTCTATCTGCCTTTCTCTTATAAATAAATGAATAAATCAAATAATAAATGAAATAAAAATAAAATAGTAAAATAAGTAAATAAAATAAAAAATAAAAATTTTAAAATAAAATAAAGGCATGGTGACACATGTCTTTAATCCCAGCATTTGGGAGGCAGAGGTAGGATTGTTGAGTTTGAGGCCACCCTGAGACTACACAGTGAATTCCAGGTCAGTCTGGGCTAGAGCAAATCTCTACCTCGAAAACAAAACAATAAATAAAGAAATAAAATTATATTTAAAATCTTTTCTGAGCTGGGCGTGGTGGCACACACCTTTAATCCCAGCATTTCGAAGGCTGAGTGAGGTAAGAGGATCATCATGAGTTTGAGACCAGCCTAGCTACAGAGTGATTTATACAGGTCAGTCAGCCAAGGCTAGAGTGAGACCTAACTAAAAATAAACAAATAAATAATAAAATCCCTCCTGTCTGACAATTTGTGGCCATCAAAGGATTCCCTTTCCACTTCCATCTCTCCCAGGCTTCAGGCTGCAGAGCCGTGAGTCCACATCTGCATGCAAAAGCCCAGGGAAGAATGAATGAGAAAACAGGACATGCTTTACAAACGGTATGGGATGCCTTAGTTCATGATTTGAGTTGAAAATGAAGATACCCATTTCCAGACCCCTGTAAATCCCAATGCACTTGAGCAAACCTTAGGTTGGACATTTGAGAGTTCTGAGATTGTTGGAGAGATCGCTCAGCGGTTAGAGTTCTGGGCTAACTCTGCCAGCTGTCTAAAGGACCACACAGTAGTTGGAGGATTCCATTTATTGATGTACACAGAACCAGGCCGGAGGGGCGCAGTGCTTAGCGGTACTTCTCGGTCAGCACCACGGCGATGCCGGTCAGGAATTTGTCCCACGCTGCCTGCATTTCCACCGTGAACTCGTCCTGCAGGTGGGAGGCCAGGACCACGTGGAAGCACTGGATCAGCAGCTGCAGAAGGGCCGAGTGACCGGGGTCAGCTCACCAGCTCCTCCCGGTACACCCTGGGCTGCGCGCGGAACCCTCATCCTGGCCAGAAAGCATCAGGCTCACCGGAAAGTTGGCGGGGTCCACGCGCAGCACGAACGCGTGCAGGTCCGCCAGCCCGCTCAGAGCCGCGCGCAGCTGATGCACGTGTTGCACGGCCACGCCCACGGCCGCGAGCATGCGCTGTCCGTGGCTCAGCAGCAGCGTTTCGTCCAGGCTGGCGCTCAGGTGCCCGAAGTAGACCTTGGTGCTGGGGTACACGGTGAAGAGCCTGCGGGCAGCGTGTCGGAGAGCAGGCAAGGGGGAGAGGGGGCGCACGTGGGTCCGGGTGCCCCACACCCCCGGTCTCCGCCTCCCGAGACCCCGCCCTCACCCACCTGAGCAGCAGCTCCGCCCCGAAGTGCGCCTCGTGGCCGGCGATCAGGTCCCAGACCTGCGCGATGTGGGCGTGCTCCCGGGCGCTGAGCATGGCGCGAGCGTGCGTGGCGGGCTTTGGGGGCCGCGCGCGCCTCCTTATACAGCGCCCCGCCCGCCCTTATCGCCCACTCGGCGGGAAGCGGGGACCTCTCGGCCTGTGCCGCGCGCGCCGCGCCGCACCGACCTGCCCGCCCCGGCCCCTGGGCGTGGGTGCCTGGCTGTGCTGCGGACTCGCCGGGTCCGTAATGACTCTCATCCACGCAGCTGCAGCGCTGCCGGGTGGGGTCCGGTGGAGCGAGCGAGTGAGAAGTGGGCCCTGGAGCCCCCCATTTCTTTAGGTATCCGCGAAACTTCTAGAGGCCCGGGTATTGTAAGATAAAGCTTTTGAGGAACACGCACCCTATACAGAGCGAAGGATTTGGGAAGGCGAGGAGACGTGCAGACTCGCGCCCTGGAGTGGAACGGCCCTGGGGCGCTCGGCTGCGAGCTGTGACTCCCCCAAAGCACCTTCGGACGACACCAGGGCCACTAGCCGTGTTCCTGCAAAGCCCCAACGCATCCCCAGTTCCCCCTCCTTCCCTCTTAAGACAGAACGCAGGACTAGTTCGTTTCTTCTTCAACCATTTATTTATTGGGGACTCCAGGAAGGGTAAGGGAGGGCTCGCAGCCCATCAGTGGAGTCCTGGCGACGGCTTTTAGCGGTACTTCTCGGTCAGGGTGGAGGACAGGATGGACATGAACTTGTCCCAGGCTTCATGGACCTCAGGCGTGAAGTCGGCGGGGAAGCGTGCGGCCAGGGTGACCAGCAGACAGTGAGACAGGAGCTGCGGAAGCAGAAAGGACGACTCAGCTCGGATGCTGCCGGGCTGCCCTCCTTGGCTCCGCCCTTCTCTGTGCTAGCACCCCTCCCCCCAAGCCCCAGTCTAATTCCCCCGCACCCACCACCCTCACAAGCCCACCTTGAAGTTCACAGGGTCCACACGCAGGATGTAGGCATGCAGCTCGCTCAGCTTGGTCAGGGCGCCCTGGATGTTGTCGATGTTCTTGACCGCCTCACCCACCGCGGCCACAATCTTGGTGCCATGGGCACACAGTTGCGGGGACCCCGGGTGCAGGTCGAAGTGCGGGAAGTAGGTCTTGGTCTGGGGGTAGCAGCTGAATAGCCTGGGGGAGAGCAAGGTCCTTAGCTTGTGGGTATTGATTACCCAAGGGCTGGGACCCAGGATCTTGCCTGGGGTGCAAAGCATAAGAGGTGCCAAAAGACCCAGCACAAAGGAAAAACAATATTTTATGCAGTGTTAAAAAATCATTATGGAAACTATCAATAAAAAGTAAAAAATTAAAAAACCCAAAATCAATATAAAAATATACACTTGCTGGGGATAGTGGTTGAAGCCTTTAATCCCAGCACTGGGGAGGCTGAGGTAGGAGGATTGCTGTGAGTGCAAGGCCACCCTGAGACTACATAGTGAATTCCAGGTCAGGAACCTGGGCTAGAGCAAGACCCTACCTTGAAAAAAAAAAGTACACTGAACAAAAAGATTGACATTATTTTCTATTGCCCTAGGCTCAGGTGTGGCAAGGCAATACATCTCCTCTCTTCTCCCCCATTACTCATTCATTCCTTCTTATTCATTGTGGAGCCTGTAGAACCTTAGTGAGGAGTAGGAAAAACAGTCCTGTCAGCTAACCCTAACCTCTAGCCGATCACTGACCCTCCTGGGCCCCCTCGTCACAAGCTCTTGATCTTCACAGTCCCCCCTTGACTGACCTCTCCTCCCATCTCTGTCTCACTGTGTCTTCACTGACCTTTCTTCACCATCTCCTCACACTCAATGCCCCTCCTCACTGACTTTCCCTCGCTGGCCCCTCCTCAGCATCTCCTTCTCAATGGCTCCTCCTCACAGACCTCTCCCTCCCTTCTCTATGTCTTCACTGACTCTCCTCAGCATCTCCTTTTTTTTTTGGTTTTTCGAGGTAGGGTCTCACTCTAGCCCAGGCTGACTTGGAATTCACTGTGTAGTCAGGGTGGTCTTGAACTCATGGTGATCCTCCTACCTCTGCCTTCCAGAGTGCTGGGATTAAAGGCATGCCCCCGGCTCACATCTCCTTTACTGACCTCTCCCTACTGACTTTTTCCTCAACAATTCCCTCCCCACTGACTTCTCACCGTCTCCTCCTCACCCATGACCCCTCCTTTTCATCTTCTTACAGACCCATGGACTCTGACCTGGTTATTGAAGCCATTTTGCCTGGCTCTTACCTCTCCAGAGTCTCCGTGCCAATGGCCTCAGTCTGCGTAGCCATCTTGTCCCAAGTGGACATGATGATGGCTCTCTCATTCTTCATCAGAGACATGGTGATGGTGAGGGTTGGAGGCTGTGCTGGAGCTGGTTCACTCAAGACTGGCCTGGGGTTGCTTATTCCCAGTGTCCCCTTATATACAGAGTCGGGGGCCCAGCCAGGCTGTGACCACTGGTTGGAGAGGGGAGGGGGCTGTTGGGGTGGGGTCTGTTATCAGACTCGGTGACACTGAGAATCCAGACCAGTGGCCTAGGGTGGGGGGGGGTGAAAGGCTATCGCTCCTGACCACCGCTCTTGGCCTTAGGAGGGGTGTTGGCCATAGTCCTGAACAGAACCCAACAGAGATAGGGGCCCAGCCATCCAAAGAGGTCATTCCTGTGTTGGAAGTGCAGCTCTGCACCGTCTTTACCCATTTTAGAATAACAAACTGGGGGAAAAAAGAATAACAAAATGGGGCCCAACATCCTCCTCCTGGGTTCTGCCCATGCTATTGCCATCCCCTTGTCTCTGACTCCTGGGTTTTCTCCAGGAAAGCACGTAGGGAAGAGGAGTGACCATCAGGAGGAAGTGGCTGGTTAACACATGGTTGCAATACACCATCCATACTAGTTGTCATCACATGAGACAAATATTTCTTTTCATTTTAACATATAGCAAAATTAACTTTGTTGTCCTCTGAACTTCATGTGAAAGGATTTATGTAACAACAAGCCACAGTTAGGAAAGATCCAGGAGAGCTCCATCACCTCATAAATTCTCATAGCAGCCTCACCCTCCTACTTCTGACCTAAGCCACTTACTTTCATCTTTTCCAAGAATATTGTGTAATTGGAATCATACAGTATTGTAGCCTTTAAAAATATTTTTTAAATATTTATTCATTTTCAAGCAGAGAGAGAGAGAGAGAGAGAGAGAGAGAGAGAG
>PVHP010054238.1:0-10232 GCA_004024765.1 Zapus hudsonius | reverse complement strand
CGCTTCTGCGGCTGCACCATCTGGTCGTAGATGGTGTCGAACCGGCGCAGCAGCCCCAGGTAGTACAGGTAGAGCAGGGAGATCCGGTACTGGAAGGCCTGCCGCTCCTGGCTGGGCACCGGTTCGAGCAGGGGCTCCTCTTGGTCCAGCAGCTCCTGCAGGGTCACGTGGGAGTCCTCCCAGAGGCGCTGGTAAGCCCTGCACAGGAGGCGGGACAGCTCTGCGCTGCTGTCCTTGGGGCATGGTGAACTTGGGGCGGACTTCAGCGAAGTGGGGGGGGGGGCTGACTGGAGAGTGAGCGGGCACCAGCCTGGCTTAGAGAAAGTGCGAGTTTGGGGTCTTGGGGCTCCTTGATGCATTAGGGGTTGGGAAGGAGGCAGCCTGGGGCTGGGGGACTCCTGTCAAGGAGGGGTCCTTTGCAACGGAGTCCAAGTAAAAGATTTCGGCCCCCACCCCATACTGTAAGGGTCTAGTGTGGAGAGGTGGGTGTGTGGTGCTGGAATCAATAGTTGCAGAGTGAAAGCCTGGCGGGAAGGAGCAGCCAGGGACTATGGGAACGCCAGGGACCCACCCTGATCCCCTGGACCCTCGCCTCTCCGAGGCATCCAGGTCCTTTACTTTGGCTCCTCCAAACCAGGTATGCACCCCTCCAGTCATCACTCACCCCTCAGACATGATGCCCACTCCCCTCGCTGTGCTTAGTGGAACCTTCAAAGCTGTGTGGTTCTCCCAAAGCCAGGAGCAAAACAGCCTGGTCTGAAGAGTTCTGACCCATTGTTCTTATGTTCTAAGGTTGAGGGGCGGGGCAGTGCAGGGCTGGGGACATCCCTGAGGTGACACTCTGAAGGTATCAGGGGTGGTGGCTGTAGGAAGGCTAGGGCAGTGTGGGACAACTGTACCTACTTTTCTTGGGACAATCAGTCTCTGGCATTGACTTTTCCTGGGGAGATGTGACCAGATGTCCATTCACCTCCAGATAGGACATGAATGATCGACCAAAGTAATAATTGCCCCAGCGTCCAACTTGGTGGACCCATGAGCTTTTTGGGGTGCTTACAGGAGCATGGGTGACTCCAAGGTGGTGGACTGAACAGCCCCCACAGGGAGGGTGACGACTCACCTTAGCTGCACCCCTAGAGCTGCTGCAGGCCTTACCGGAAGCTGAGCAGCTCTTACTCCTCATACGACCTTGGGAAGGGGACTTGGGAACCTTGCAAGCCCCATTCTTTGTTTCTATTATTGTAAATTAAATTATTACTAATTATTTTCTTCTTGGGTTATATTTGTTTAAGACCAAATAAATAGCCAAAAGTGTGTGTGTGTGTGTGTGTGTGTGTGTGTGTGTGTGTGTGTGTGTGTGTGTGTGACTTGTGGCTCGTTAGGAGTGACTTTTAAGGACCTTGGGAAGCCAGATGGCTCCTTTAGCATTTGTGCCATCTGCTGGGATGGGTCAGATTCTTGCTGACCAAGTGGCTTTTCTTGGAAGAATTATTATTTTTATTAAAATGTTTTTAAATTGAGAGAGAGAGAGAGAGAGAGTAAATGAGCAGATCAGTAACAGTGAGCTGAATTTTAACCTTGATACTATGAGACATGGCAACATGAACAAATTTGCCAACTTGATTAAAGAGATTTTAATCTGAATTACATTCATACATTATGTAACAAATTAAAATTGCCTACTCAATGTTGTTAAACTATATAGTCCTGCCTGTCAAGTCACTATTTGGATCTTTCATAACCTTTTTCCCTGTCTCACAAAATGCTGAGAACTATGTCCTCATAGTAAGAGATAACTGAAAGCCAGGCATGGTGGCGCACGCCTTTAATTCCAGCACTTGGGAGGCAGAGGTGGGAGGATCGATGTGAGTTTGAGGCCAGCCTGAGACTGCATAGTGAATAACCGAACAAGAGAGAAAACACACAAAGAACTAAACTTTACCCCTTCCTCCCTCCCAGGTAGGGTCTCACTCTAGCCCAGGCTGACCTGAAACTCCCTCTATAGTCCCAGGCTGGTCTTGAACTCACAGTGACCCACCTGCCTCTGCCTCCCAAGTGCTGGATTCAAAGGCATGAGTCACCACGCCCAGCTTAACCTTTATACCACAGGCATGTTTTTTTTAAGGGTAAAGATGGGGTTTTAAATTTTTTAAACTTTTTACTGGTAACTTTCATAATTCCAGACAGTAAACCATGATAATTCCCTCCCTACTCTCCATCACATCTCTTCCCCTCCCCCTCTCAATTAGTCTTTATTTTGTTTCTGTGTCATCATCTTTTCCTCCTATTATGAAGGCCTTGTGTAGGTATTATCAGGCACTGTGAGGTCATGAACATCAAGGCCATTTTGTATCTGGAAGTTTGTGTTGTAAGCAGTCCTACCCTTCCTTTGGCTCTTACAATCTTTCTGCCACCTCTTCTGCAATGGACTCTGAGCCTCGGGAAGTGTGATAGGGATGTCCCAGTGCTGAACACTCCACTGTCACTTCTTCTCAGCACTGTAGTGTCTTTTGTGTTATCCCAGTGGTCACGGCCATTTGAAAAAGAGAAGCTTCTCTAGACAAGAGTGAGAGTAGCATTATTATATAGGTATGTTCAGTTTTTTTTAAATGTTTATAAGGCAGTTTGGTGGGCATAACAGATGTATTTAGCCAGACAACAGCAGGTATTACTCCCTTAGGGCTCATGTCCTCCCCTCTCCATAGGTTTTTGACTAGGTCTTCAGTACCAGGCATGTATTCCCTCCCGTGGAGTCCAAGTAGAGAGTAATTGGTTTCTCCCACAACAGACGTGCCACTATTGCCCCAGTTGACACATTAGGTCTGGTTGGCCAGTCTTAAGGCTTGCAAGGTCCACTGCTGTTCACTACCATTGATGACTTCTCTCTCCCATAAGGCTGCATGCAGGTAACCATAGCTTTTTCTAGCTTCCTGTCAGCTGGTTAACAGGGAGGAGGTTTCCAGCTCAGCTCCAGCTTGATTTCTCAGTGATCTGCACCCAAGCATGTACCACAAGCATTTTTAACATTTTTAAATCATGGAAAACATAACAGTGATCTCTGTTGTTAGGCAGTCTGGGAGAATCATCTATCTTTTTAACCTGGTTTTTAAGGCATAGCGTCAGAGCCAGGGACCCCACCTGTCACATGACTAGGGTCTTAGGGGACACATGAGATATACCTGCTTGGATCTGAGACAGGGGAATGCTTACCATGCTCTCAGAGCCAGCTCTCAACAAGTTTAAATAGCACATGACAACTTCTTAATATAAACTCTAAGCCGGACATGGTGGCACATGTCTTTAGTCCCAGCACTCAGAAGGCTGAGGTAGGAGGATCACTATGGGTTTGAGGCCAGCCTGGGACTACAGAGTGAATTCCTTAAAAATAAACATATGTGTGTGTGTGTGTGAAATTTATATTATACTGAGCAAGAAAAAGCATGAAAAACATACAGAGAGATAAAGATCTCAGTATGTTAACCCTGTGAATATAATCTTCAACACAAAAGGCATTTATTTTCCCCCAAAGAACTGGAAGAGATGGAAAATAGCTACTTCTCCCATTTGTAGCCCCCCTCATCTTCCATTCTGCAGGCCAGCCACGCGGTAGAGTTGAGACAGGTTAGACGCTCAAGGTTAGACCCCCAGATCTAGGCTCTGGGGACCAAAGGGGTCCCAGTCTCTCCGGATGCACTCTGAGCTAGAGGCATGAGGCTGAGGCCTCCTTACTCATACTGAAAGAGGGGCGGTTGGTCCCTGCCCTCTGCCATACTCCAAGGCCCATGGTGGACTGGCGGTCATCACTGATGGAGACCAGAACATCCAGGATCACGGCTATCTGAAATTTTTCTTCTTTGTCCTTTCTAAAACCAGCACCCCGTGATTAATCTACTGACACTGGAATTCTGAACACAGTATTTGGCCACAGAATAATTTTTGGGCCTAAGGAGTTGATAATTAAATCTTCTCATCCACTGATCGGACAATAAACCCCTTCTTTCCTGCAGCTACTTCTGGTTGGGTATTTTGTCCCAGCAACAAGAAAGTAAGCGACAAGTTAACCACTTTTTGCAATTAGAAAAGCCAGTGGGGAAGCCATTTCTCAGGGCATTTCCTCAGACAGCGTAGGTAGTGAGACTGTGGTCCTTTCTCTAGGAACCCCTTCTTGGGATGTAGCCACAGGGATTGTCATAAGCCTGTCCTGTCTGGGGGACAGTTATGCATGTGACTACAATAGTTTCTCAGAGTTTCAAGCCCCCCCCCCAGCTCTATATTGAAAAAAAGCATCTCAAACTGTTCCTCTGGAGACAAAAACCAGATTGGCAAGAATATTCTAGTTTACTCAGCAAATCCCATTCCTCTTGAATAGAACCCCAGATAAAGGAGAAGACACAATGGGGAGACTGTACCCAAACTTACCAGCATGTTTGACCTGGGGGAACCCTGGGGTGACAGTGTTTATCACCCATGTCTAACTTGGAATCCTTGTCTTTCTTTAGGCCTCCCCAAAGAGAAGCGGAACCCAAACTGCTTTGGCTTTAATGTCATTTCTCTATTGGTTTGTTTCCTGAGCTCTTTTATAAGTTGAGAGTTAAGTGTTGTATGTTTGTGTTCTTGTGCCTGTGGACAGTCACGCACGCGTGTGTGTGTGTGTGTGTGGGGGGGCGACAGAGGTCAACATGGGTTGGGTGTCTTTTTCAGTTACATTCCACCTTATTCTCTGAGACAAGGCTTGACTAGCTAGGCAGTGAGACCCAGGGATTCCCTGGCCCTGCTCTCCCCTGACCCCCAGCCCTGGATTACAGATACATGCTGCACTTGCATTTTCACTTGGGCTCTGGGGATGTTAACTCAGGTTCACTCTAGCCCAGGCTGACCTGGAATTCACTATGTAGTCTCAGGGTGGCCTTGAACTCACGGTGATCCTCCAACCTCTGCCTCCCGAGTGCTGGGATTAAAGGCATGCACCACCATGCCCGGCTTAATTATTCTATTTTTGTGCTCATCTTTCCTTTTGTTTTTTTTTCCCTTTTAAAAAATAATTTTATTTATTGGAGACAGAGAGAAAGGCAGACAGACACACAGAGAGAATGGGTGGGGCCAGGACCTCCAGCCATTGCAAATGAACTCTAGATAAATGCACCATTTTGTGCATCTGGCTTTACGTGGGTACTGGGGAATTGAACCTGGGCTGTCAGAGAAAATCTAGCCATTTAACTTTAGGACAGAAATCATTCCATCCAAAAATCTTTATTTTCTTGCCTGCATTTTTCTTAATATTTATTTTCTGGTTCCTCTTAAAATTCTCATTCCGGGCTGGAGAGATGGCTCAGAGGTTAAGGCACTTGCCTCCAGTGCCTAAAGCCCCTGGTTCAATTCCCCAGTACCCACATAAGCCAGACCCAGAAGGTCTCTCTATATATATCTATCTCTCTCCCCCTCTCTCTCTGCTTGAAATTGAATAAATAAAATATTTAAAGACATAAAAAAATTCTCATTCCATTCCATCAAAACAATTCCTACAAAATTTTACAATCTAGTACTTAGCACTTGAAAGTTTCTATCACTTTCTTGTCACAAAAGGCTCCTTTAGAGAAATGTATCTTTCAATTAAAGTGTAAATCTAAAAGAAACCTTACTGTCTTCTCTGGGTGACGGCTAATGGAAGCAACCTCAGGATGTTTCCCATCGGCCTACCCACGAGAGGGTCTTCCCCTTAGCATCCCTGTTAGAAGTATGATAAACATTACCGATCTGGGTTTAATAGTGGCCCAAGGAAGTGACAGACTTGCTTCCAATTTGTACCCAGCATACAGAGCCATCATCACCTGGTGGTTTCTGGACAATATTCCCGCTGTGAAGTCCACAGCATTTATCTGAAACATGTCCTCAAAGAATACACTCTAACAAGTCATGAACACAAATTAAAACAAATTTCCTAAACAAATCCCATGAAAAACCCAAAGCCCTCAGAAATGGAGTCAGAGGAGAGCAAAAGGAAGTGTGTCCCATCTCTTGTGGCCTCCCAGGCCTCAGGTGCAGAGTGAAGGAAGGCCTGAAAGCAGCCCAGGTATCCCCTGGGCGATGGGTGGCCTCTGGGGTGAGGCCTGGAGACTGAAGCTCTGTGTCTGCTGCCCCCAGAGCCCTCAGTTTCCCCACTGCCCACGGACCAGGGAGCCCTGCGCAGTTTGTCTGGGAGGGATAGCAATGTTGCTGATCACTTACTTTCCTTTCCCACTGAGCACCTGCCGCCATTTTAGTCCGTTTTGGCCAGTAAACGTGGGCTGGATCTGGTGTGTGCTAACTGGTGTTTTATGTTTTGTTTGTTTTTTTTTAAAGCAGCAGGTGTGATGGTGCACACCTTTAATCCCAGGTACTTGCAGTGAGTTTGAGGCTACCCTAAGATTACATAGTGAATTCCAAGTCAGAAAATTGCAGGAAGTGAGTTTTAAGAAATATTTTATTTTAAAAGCTTACATGTTCTATGGTGATAAAAACAGTATATACTCCACATACAAAAAAAGCAGTCAACCCTTGTGTGGCACTTTACCTAGTTAAAGAGGTACATGGGGACCTTGGTATTGTGCCCCCAGCAGTAGGCTGGCACACATGGGCCAATAGCAGCCCTGTGTCTAACCTGGTAGCACCAATGTGGAGCTGTTTGGTTCTCCCCATTTCCCCTACATTTTAGTTGAGGCATTTCTGACTCTTCGAGAAAGACGGTGGTGAGGTAAAAAGTCCAGACACCCAGGAAGAGAACTAAACTTAACCCAAGAAAGAAATGAGTTCCATGTGTACTCTGAAGAAAAGCAGGAAGGATTTGACTTAGGAGCTTGGGCAGAGACCAAGGAAGTCTCAGCAAGTGTCCAGGAACAGTGGACAGGACATAGCAGGGCACGGGAAGCTGGGCAAGCACATTTACTCACCTCCCCTCGCATCCATGCTGTTGTGGGTATTCACACAGGTGGTTCTGTGTCTCATGACCATGAAAAATGAGGCACATGGACGACAGGTGGGCAGACTGACTGAGGAGAAGGCGGGAAAGCTCCTGGTGTCAGCATAAGCGTGCTCAGGACTTGAGCTGACATCCAAATCAGAGAAAGAAGGGAAGAAAAACTAAGGAGTTAGAACTCAGAAAAACAGGCAGGATCCACAGTGGGAGCAGCTGCTCAGGGACCTCTGCAGGGTCAAGTACATTATCTCATGAAGACCCCTCCCGCCTCATCAGCAGGTGCTCTCTTGGCCAGGCAAACCACAAATTCAGTCAGTTGGAGGGATCATAATCTTATATTTTGAGTAGCTTATTTGTTTATTTATGAGAGAGAGAGAGAGAGAAAGAGAGAGAGAGAGAGAGAGAGAGAGAGAGAGAGAGAGAGAGAGAGAGAGAATGGGTGCGCCAGGGCCTCCCCTCCAGCCACTGCAAAGGAACTCCAGATACAAGGGCCACCTTGTGCCTCTGGCTTTACATGGGTCCTGGGGAACCGAACTCAGGTCCTTCTGCTTTGTAGGCAAACGCCTTAATCACTAAGCCATCCCTCTGGTCCATTTTGGGTAGTTTAGAATGTCATATCCTCATCCAGCACCAGAGGTAAAACTCAAATTCACTTTCCTTCAACAAAAGCCTGGATACTTGAATCCTCCCCTCCATGTGATATCTTAAATCCCATGGCAGAGCAGAGTGAGCCTGGGAATTCCTCTATGTAACCAATGGGGGCCATTACACATGAATCTTGCGCTTTTCACCCAGACTATGTGCACCCCACCCACCCACGGTGTGGAGGAATCACAGTTGGCCCCTAAGGGGCTTTGTCTGCTGAGATCCTGCATCGTAGAACCTTGTGTGAGCACAGTGATGTTTCTAGGGGTAGGACTGCTCAGCCTGGAAGACAGTAAATTACTCTAGCACTCACATCTGTACGACAGATGCAGTCACAGTGGCACCAAGCCAGGAGGCAGAAGACTAGTCTTGACCCAGAACCCTTATGAGGCACTTTCTTCCAGGTCCGTTTCCTTTGCTGTCACACAAGCCTCGGCACTAGGTGCTCTGTAGAAACAGGTGGCAGGGACCTGATGACAGCCTAAGATGTCCCTAGGAGGATCTGGTCAGGGTAAAGTGGGTGCTATCTTCTGCACAGGATGTGGCCACTGCATCCATGACATCACAGCTAGTGTCATTACCTGCCCAATATTGGGCCATCTTTTCCCAGTATTGGGACCATCATTCCATCATGGATAGGGGCGGGCATGAGAAAGCCATTTCTCCCTGAGGAGTTATTGACAGTTAATGGTTGTTGGGAAAGACATTTTCTTCAGTGGTGTAGCTACTGGTAAGTTGCACATGTTTTGGTAAATCACCCCCACCGAGGCTCATGCAGGCAACCTTAAACTCAAGTAGCTCACACATACAAGAAAAAGTAAAGTCAGAAAGGGGAAAGAAGGGGTTCAGTGGGAGGGGCTGGGTATGAGAAGTTAATAGAGGATTGTGATCAAAATGCATGTATAAATATTGTTGATAAACTTTTTAAGTGAGAGGGGCTGGAGACATGGCTCGGTGGTTAGAGACTTGATTGCAAAGACTTAGCACAAGGTGGGACAAGCATCTGGTATTCGTTTGCAGAGGCAAGAGACCCTGGCACTCTCCCCCTCCTGCCCAGGCACACATGGACAAATAAAAATATTTCAACAACAACAACAAAAACAAACAGTGGGAGAGGAGTGGCCACCAAGTAAGTGTGGGGGGGGGGGGCAGAACTAGCCCAGATCCTAACACAGCTTCTGCCCTCCCCACTGTCTCTGGTCACTTCTGCCAGCAGAAGTCCGAAGCTATTCAAAGCTGGGTTGGCCCAAATCCCCCGTCACTACATCCTGTTCCTTTTGTGTGTTTTTTAAACTCTTTATTGATCGCTTCCATCATTATAGACCATAAACCATTATGATCTCCTCCCCATATCTCTTTGGTGTCATCATCTTTTCCTCTCATTATGTGTAGGTATTACATATCCTGTTTTTTTTAAATTTTAAATATTTGAGAGAGAGCGCGAATGGGCCCGCCAGAGTCTCCAGTCTCTGCAAATGAACTCCAGACACATGCACCACCACCTTGTGCATTAAGCTATACGTGGGTACTGGGGAGTCGAACTCCGTTCTTCTGTTTTGCAGGCAAACACCTTAACCACTAAGCCATCTCTCCAGCCCCACACATCCTGTTCTTGAGGCTGCCTGAGTGAGAATCAGGTGGGGCCAGCATCAGCTGCCATCTCCTCTGACAGTCACAGTTGGGTTCACCCTCATGTCAGGGTTTGAGCTGGGCTAAGCCAGAAGTCAGCATGCACTCCAGTCTTCAGGGTATGGCTGGCTGGTCCTCTGCTGCTCCCCTTCCAGTGTCCACAGCAATGCATGTCTACACCAAGGATGTGAACTCACATGACCACTGACAGGCTCCACCTCTGGGTCCTAATATCCCCAGGGGAGGAATGCCAGGCAGGCATGAGCTCCAGTGCATGGCATGGCCACCTGGGCCATCTTCTGGATCTGCGGAACAGGCTGGTGGTTTGAGGCAGGGCCAGGCTGCCTTGGATGCTCAGGCACTGGTTTGAGGGTACCCAGTGGTGCCCCAGAGTGCGTGTGTCAAGGTGCCAAGCCCCAGGAGCCTTGCTTCTGAGTGAAGGAAGGGCGTCTGCATCAGAAAGTCAGGGAGAGGGCCATGTAAGCAAACACTGCCACTCTCAGTCAAGAATATCATCCCAGGTAGAGTGCGGATCTCTGCGCTTCAGCTATGAGCAAGCCCTAAGCCTCAGAGTGAGCCAGTGCCACCCACCCAGGCCTTCCATCCTGCTATCCTATGTTGTTGAGAGCAGATCACCCTCAGCCTGGGCCCATCTCTGTCAAAATCCCTGCAGTGCTCAGGAGGGGCAGGAGCATGCCTTCAACATCACATGCCTATCAAGGTACACAACACACCAAATCCCAGACTCCAAGACCGGTCACTGCCAAAGGATCATGGTTGTGCCTAGGGCCACTTCCCCAGGTGCCAGCACCAGTCTCAGCTCCCAAGTTGAAACTTTTCTTAGGGAACCCTCCGTGTTGGGGCTTCCCTCACCTATTTGAGCACCTTGTAGATAAACGCTTAACAGCTTTACTATGCTGGCTAGACTTTTTGGACTTTACCTCCAGAGCTCGGGGCCCCTGCACTGTGGCTGCAGCTCATGACCTACCCCCCCCCCCCCCCCCCC
>PVHP010054237.1:0-10520 GCA_004024765.1 Zapus hudsonius | reverse complement strand
GCATGATCCAGTCTATGGAACAGAGATGGCAAACACGCTCACTCCTGATGATCCGGAGAGTCTGCTTTGGAGAAGTTTACTGGCAAAGTTTTCTACTTACTAAAATGTATCCATAATCCCCAAATCAATATTCAAATCACGCGCAGCTATTTGGGGACATGAGGAGAGCAGTGAAACCTTAGCAACTCCATGATCTTTTTCCCAGCTGACATTGACCGAAGCTCCCTCTGCTTTCTTTCTTTTTATTTTAAGCTGGGCGTGGTGGCACATGCCTTTATTTATTTATTTATTTATATATATGAGTTACAACATTCAGTGGGCAAACAATGAGTTGTTATCCCCGATTCCCCTCCCCACTCCGCTGGATAACCTCCTCCATGGGTCGTCTGGATCAGTCCTTGTGACAGGGGACCATGGAGAGCCTAGTACTCAGCCTGGTCCTCCTGGCCCAAGTGTGTTGTCACTGAGGGGTGCCATGCCTCTGGATCGTCTCCCCCCCACCACGGCTCTCACAGTCTTTCCGCCCCTTCTTCCGCTCAGTTCCCTGTTCCCTGAGTCGTGGTGGGTGAGTATTAAGGCTGCTTTATTGTTGAGAACTTAGGGGTCTTTGTGTCGAAAATCGTTGGTGTCTGTCTCACTGGCTTATCCTGTGTTGATTGAATGGCTGTGGCTGTGGGTCCCTCGTTCCTCCCGTCATTCTCTGCGGGGCTCCATATGGATCCTCCACGGTATGACTGTGGCGGCTCATCTCCTGCCAGAATCTCTGCTATCGGCCTAGGGTCGGTTGGAAGGGTTAGATGGGCCCCAGCTCTCCCGTTGTCCCTCTGCCTTCTTAATCAGCCCTCGCACTCTGAGCAAACAGCCTTCCTATGCATTTTGTTGGTGGTTTGACTGCTTCAAATGGCTTATAAACATAGTACTGCTGTGCTATCTGGTGCTGTCACCCTTGGAATAATTAGGATGTCCCTTATAGAGAAAACAAAAGGTGATGTTAGGTAAGGTCATTCAAGCCTGAGTGACAGTGGGGTCAGCATTAAGTTCAACATTAACAAAATCAACAACTTATGTTAAGTCAGATTATATATTGGTCCATTGATGAAACTGACACCAACGGCTCAGAGAAGCCTAACCTTGGCTTTCCCTAGCAACAGCTCAGGATTCACTATTTTGGAACAACTTTATAAAACGTAAGCACCCATCATTGAAAATCGCCCATATTAAGTCTTATAGTTCTTTTATTTATTTTTAAAAATATTTTATTTATTCATTTTCAATCAGAGAGATACAGAGAGAGAGAGAGAGAGAGAGAGAGAGAGAGAGAGCACCAGGGCCACCACCTTGTGGGTCTGGTATATGTGGGTCCTGGGGAATTGAACCAGGGGCCTTAGGCACTGGAGGCGAGTGCCTTACCCACTGAGCCATTTCTCCAGCCCTTATAGTTCTTTTAAAAACAAGGCATTGAGTTATTTTCGCCAGGGTCACCCATCTAATTAGAAGTAGAAAAACTACTGACAAAGAGACATTCGTTCTCCAGTTCAGCCATCTCTTTTCTTCCTCCTGCATCCCTTTCCCCATCATACTGTGGTCATGGATAAAAAAGCAGGTTTTGTTGTCTGTGTAATACGGGATCCCTGGATTTAGCTCGTTTTCTTTCAAAATGTTTAAGCAGGCACAAGCTGAACTTGAAGCCAACAGAGCAAAAATCATGTGACAGTTGAATTTATGCTGTAGAATTTTGGTTTATGTTGATTCCGGAATACAAAACACATGAGTGAATGTTCCCTCCGGGTCAGGCAAATGTTTCCATATTTCATCTCATCCGATCAGTAATCAGATGTGGATTTCAGCAAGTTGATTTGTCTATTTCCTTTTAGAAAAAAAAATAACCTTCTATTCTTTTCAAAAAGAAAGATGCCTAACAAGGGAGCAAATCTCTAAGTAACAGAAATATGGATTAAAAACTTATATGGCTCATTCCTATTCAAATAGCTAAGATTTTTTTTTTAAAAATTGAAACAGAAAATCATTGACATTATAAAGTTCTAGCAAATATATAGCATGACTGGAATCTTCACACTGTTATAAAAATGTTATAGCCACTTGGTAAAATAGTTTGGCACTTTTTACAGGATGAATAGTCATTTAATATATAATAAAACTATCCCATTCTTAGTTATTTACGTGAGAGAAGTGAAAATATTTGTTTGCACAAACACTCATGAGCAAATGTTTAGTTTAATTCACGATTGTCTAAAACTAGAAATAACCAAAATGTGCATCAGTTGATGAAGAGTAAACAAATTGTGGGCTGGAGAGATGGCTCAGCGGTTAAGGCACTCGCCTCCAGTGCCTAAGGCCCCTAGTTCAATTCCCCAGGACCCACATAAGCCAGACCCATAAGGTGGTGACCCTGGTGCTCTCTCTCTCTTTCTCTCTCTTTCTCGCTCTCTCTTTCTCTTTCTCTTTTTCTCTCTCTCTCATCTGCTTGAAAATGAATAAATAAAATATTTTTAAAATGGTGCTAGAAAAACTAAATATTTTTTAAAAAGTAAACAAATTGTGAATTACGGTCAGTAATAAAGTGGAGTACTAATCAAGTAATAAAAGAAATATTAATAATCTACGATTACATTAACATATAATAAAAGTACTACTAAGAGGAAAAACCAGACATAAAGATCTATGTACTATATATTCTGAAAAAGATAAAGCTGCAAGGCCAGAAATCAGCCAGTGCCTCCAGAGGATTTGGGGACGGGAAAGGCTCTGAGCTCTGCCATGATACAAATGTTTACATCTCCAGCAACATTGGATGAAATAGACAAATGGGAAACAGAGAAGACATCTTTAACAACATGTTGATATTTAGAAAGTTGAAGAAAGTCATTTTTTTTTGTTTTGCTTATTTACTAATTCACTGAGAACAGTGCTAAAATGAGTCACGTCTAGCTTTCAGGTCCACGTTTAGGTGTCAGGTATGGTCTGGACTGTCAAACTATCTCAAGACCTTGTCCAAGACCTTGGCAAATTTTTAGCTAAGAAGTTAATTGCTTTTCAGTACTGATCTGATGATTATTTAATAATTCCATGAATCAGTAACATTACAGAAAATTTCTTTTAAACCATTGTTATCATTGCCTTGTCTTAGAAAGAAAAAATTGATATATTGAGAAAATTAAAAATGGTTATATTGGAATGTAAATGAAGGCCCTTCATAAATGAAATGCCCTTCTTTCCTTGCTTACTATAATTAAACTTTAGTAAGCAAGATAACCAATAAGCTCCACTTGTAAGGAGCAAGTCTAAGAACTAGAAGAGATCCCCAAGGAGCTCTAACAGCCCTGAGGAAATGAGCCCAGAGGCTGAACGGGCCTCCACTTCAAAGACAAGTGAGACAGAGGCGGGAAGGGTCAGACAAGAGTAGATCTCATCACAGGTCTGATTTCTCTAGTGGCCTCGCCATAATGCCTCAGTTCAGACTCAAAGTGTTTGTTTCCTTTGACTTTTTAAAGAACATTTTTATTTTATTTGCAAGTAGAGCGAGGGAGTGCCTAAGTGAATGAGAAAGAGAATGGGTATGCCAGGGCCTCTTGCCAGGGCGAATGAACTCCAGATGCAGGCACCTCTGTGGGTACTGGAGGTACCAGCCAGGCCATCAGACTTTGCAAGCTGGTGCCTTGAACCATCTCTCCAGTCCTCTCTCTTTCTCCATGGCATGCCTCACAGATAGAGTCTCTTGAAAAAGTCTGAATATTTTGCTTGCTTAACTAGGAGTGCTTCTTAAGGGGGATAAAGGAGTGGTAGGAAAAAAGCTGGTTTGCCTACACCTCACATAGCCCTTCCTTGGCAACTGTGATAAACCTCTTGGGGAAGGTCAAGTCCAGGATACCCTGAATCATGGGCTTCCTGATTCCCTGCAGGATCCAGACTGAGATGTGGTCTTGATGCTAAGGGTCTGTGACAGTCAGGTGTGTGTAGGGACCACCCCTCCCCTTGAATGGGAGGTGTCTAGTTAGAGCTACAACCTAGGTGCTAAAACTGATTGGTCAATATAAACCAATCAGCTGTCTCTCTGACTCGCCTGGGGAGGACTTAAAACTAGCTTCCCTAGAGGAAGTAGGCCCCTCTTCTCCCACATGGCAATGGAGTAGAAAGATTGCTGACCCAGGCCTCAGTGAGGTAAGGCCTGTACCCCAACCCCAGCTGATGGCTGGGATAGGGGGGCAGGCTCCAGACCTTTTCTCTCATGAGCCTCTCTTTTTCATAAAGGGAGCTTTCTGTTATCCTTTCTTGGGCTGTTTATTTAACTAAATAATATAAGCTCTGTGAACTCTCTGACACATGTTTTCCCCACACTGGTGGCAGGAAAACTCTATAACTTCCCACATGATAACTAGGAAATTTCCCCATCCAACTCCCTTTTCCTAATCTATTAAATTAGAATAAATGGGGGCTGGAGAGATGGCTCAGCGGTTAAGGCACTTGCCTCCAGTGCTTAAGGCCCCGGGTTCAATTCCCCAGGACCCACATAGGCCAGACCCACAAGGTGGTGGCCCTGGTGCGGCTCTCTCTCTCTCTCTCTCTCTCTCTCTCTCTCTCTCTCTCTCTCTCTCTCTCTCTCTCTCTCTTTCTGCTTGAAAATGAATAAATAATTTAAAAAAATTAGAATAAATGTGTAATTAAAATTTAATTCTGTCCCTGTGTACAATTCTTTGGCATTAGAGGACAAGAACTCGGAGTAGGAGGAGGGGGAAGGAGGATTCCAAAACTCTCTCTCTCCCCGTGTTGTTTACGAATATTAATTATCAGCGACCCTTATCAGGTTGGTAATTTTTCTTTGTAATCATTTGATAAACAGCGGCATTTTTGGAGGAAGCAAATATATTTGGCTTAAACCAATCATGGCATCCAAGAATGAAGTACACTGTGGGTAAAATAGAGAATTCGAGAGTCGGTAATGTTCTGGGAGAGTCCTAATCTACAAATGTACTGTGTGTGTCTTCGAAACCATATTCTGGTTTAGAAGTTAGAAAAAAATGTTCATTCTCCACAGGTAAAATGTATTTTAAAACTCCATATGTGAAATATTTTCCTTTGGATAAAACTAACTTACTTCTTTCTTTCTTTCTTTCTTTCTTTCTTTTTTTTTTTTTTTTGGTAAAATAGCAGAAAAGGCCTTCTTCCTACCTCTCCCATGAAAAATAGATTCCTTTTTTAAAATATTTTATTTATTCATTTTCAAGCAGAGAAAGAGAGAGAGAGAGAGAGAGAGAGAGAGAGAGAGAGAGAGAATGCACCAGGACCACCACCTTGTGGGTCTGGCTTATGTGGGACCTGGGGAATTGAACCCAGGGCCTTAGGCACTGGAGGCAAGTACCTTAACCGCTGAGCCATCTCTCCAGCCCTAGATTCCTTTTTAATTTGTGTCCATTCCAACTTTATTTATTCCTCAGCTGTAGCTGTTCTAACAATTATCCTGTGTATTTTATCCATCTTAAAACTACACAAGAATAATATTTAATTTTTTACATCTTTATATGATGTTGGCGCATATATGATGATTTTTATAAGAAAATTTATAATACCTATCCTGGAATTGCAATTACATGAAGAAGGCCCTGGAATAAACTTCACGATGGGGTCAAAGCTAAGGCCAAGGAGATAAGAGCTGGGCTTAATCTAAGTTTGTCCCAGGAGGCTCATTAGTTCCTCAGGGGAAACTGGGGGATGTAGGTCAACTACAGGGTGGGTCCTAATCTGGCTCTTTGTGAACTGTCTTGGGCACAGGTCGATTCTCCGAAATGTTAGCAGAACCAATAGAGCTTCACACCCTTGGCCCAAGGCCAGTTCTGATTATGGCCTCTGGAATAGAGGAGAGTCCACTTAGGAAAGTCACAGAAGATAAGATACAGTCTTTAAGCTATTCTAACCCATCAGTTATTTTTTGTGAGGTTTTCTCATGTATTTTTTAACATAAATTTATTGTCCATAATGAGTTACATTATTTAGTGGGCAAACAATGCGTTGTTATCCCAAATTCCCCAATTTCCCCCCCTCCCCCTCCCTGATCAGTTGGATATCCTCCTCCGTGGGCTGTCTGTATTAGTTTTTAATATTTTATTTATTCATTTTCAAGCAGCGATACAGAGAGAGAGATACAGAGAGAGAGATACAGAAAGAGAGAGAGAATGAGAACACCAGGGCCACCACCTAGTTGGTCTGGCTTATGTGGGTCCTGGGGAATTGAACCCAGGGCCTTAGGCACTGGAGGCAAGTGCCTTAACCTCTGAGCCATCTCTCCAGCCCTTCTCATGCATTTTTAAAGCCACAACCTGATTAACATTGATGCCCAGTATTTTGTGGTCTTGGAAAATATAATTGTTCCAAAAATTCTCCAGAATGTGTTCCATTTATCTTTTGCCCACAGACAAACATTTCCATAGCTATGTGCCAACACATAAGCTTATCTATATTTCAAATTGTAGTTTTAGTCCAGCTAAATAGTTCTTTAAGGTGTGTGTGTGTGTGTGTGTGTGTGTGTGTGTGTGTGTGCGTGCTTGCCACATCAAAATCAATTACCTTTAAAAGTAAACTGTGTTCATACCTTAGTAATCAAATTTGAGATTCTTCAAGAACTGTCTTGTTCCTTTCAGCCACACACTTAAGCCATTTTAAGAGTCATTTAATAAGAAGCCTAGTCTAGAGTCTAGGCAGATCTAATTTTCATTGGATTTTAGACTTCTTTGAGAAGTTCAGCATCCAGAAACACACTCCTGAAAGTGTACAAACCTATGAGTATATTATTTTACATACTTCAAGGGTTTTTCTTAAATATATATTTATTGTCCATAATGAGTTACATTATTTAGTGGGCAAATAATGAGTTGTTATCCCGAATTCCCCAATTCCCCCCTCCCCATCCCTGATCAGTTGGATATCCTCCTCCGTGGGCTGTCTGGATCAGTCCTTGTGGCAGGGGATCCTGGAGAGCCTAGAACTCAGCCCGGTCTTCCTGGCCCAAGTGTTTTATAGGCCCCTTGAGCTAAGAAAAGACAGTGTGACCTACGAGCTAGATACACAATGTTTGTTCTCCTAGTTAGTTACCAAGTTCAAACATCGTAGGATCGCAAGCTCTCCAATATCCACTGAAGGGGGCCTAATAAACCTACCAACGTCAAAATGACGAAATAGTTACATAAAGTATCAAATTCCTCTTCAGTTTCACAAATGCATTTTTTTTCATCGACTAGTAAAAGCAAAGACAAGCCAAAAGCAAAGATTTTCTTGAGTTTGAGTGGCATTTAACACATACTACTGGCTAACCCTAAGGGTAAACACCATATATACACAAGTGGAACATCTCCCTCTAATAGCTCCTCATGTCACCAAAACCTTTTAGCCCAAGTTTTAAATACAATCAATCAAACAATCAAACAAGGTGACCTTATGAAAAAGCTGCCTAGGACTCTGAGCAAGTTTCTAAGTATAAAGAGTAGTCAGCAAGTAGGAATTCTTTCCATTTCAAGCTAAGCATTTTTCTACAGACAAGTACCCTACACAAAACAATAGCAAAAATAAACATAGGTTCTCAAAATATAGAGAGCTACAAAAAGTGAGCCAAGTTCATATAAACCACTGTCTTTCACATCAGTGCCCTAGTGCATAAGCCTGATGATATCAAAAGATTAGAGTTATTTCTCAATACTTACTACTCATCAATGATAGTTACTTAACAGGAAAAGAGTGAGAGAAATTACCCCTGAGCCTGCTGGCCAGTGGAGGTGGCTTGGGATTAGACTCACGGGTATGTGGCTTTCAGAGTGTCGTCCCAGCACCAAAAGCACTAGTATCACCTGGGATCTTGTAAGATAAGCTCGTTCATCCTAGTACTCAGCCCGGTCTTCCTGGCCCAAGTGTGTTGTTACTGAGGGGTGCCATGCCTCCCAACTGATCAGGGATGGGGAGGGGGGGAATTGGGGAATTGGGGATCACAACGCATTGTTTGCCCACTAAATAATGTAACTCATTATGGACAATAAATATATATTAAAAAACTAAGCTCGTTCTCTGAACTGTCCCACCTGAGCCCCCTGGATCAGAGCCTCCGGGCTGAGACCCAGGGTCCAGGCTTTGCTGTAACAAAGCATCACGGTCCTGGCTCCTAATACAGCTTCAGCATCCCTTATCAGAAATGTTTGGGGCCAAGTTTTGGATGATTTTTGTCTGGAGGAATATTTGTACATACCTAATGGGACACCTTAGGGATGAAGCCCAAGTCTAAAGGGAATTCACTTAAAGCTCCTCGTAACTGCACACAATCCCTTCCATATCCTTCCATTCTCACTATGTCCTTTCACAGGAAATCAGAGGCAGAAGTATGGTTACTCCTCAAGTGACCCATGACATTTCTGTTTAGCTGTCATGGCGAGTCCTCATGGTCAGCTTGGCAGGATCCAGAATCACTTCGGAAGCAAACTGCTGGGCTTATCTGGAGGCATTTCCAGGGGGGTTTAATCAAGATGGAACAACTCATCATGAATTGGGTCGCATCGTTGGAATCATGGGTCAGGGTCCCAGATTGAATAATCTTCCCACTGTTGGTGGCACAAAAACATCAATGGGATTTTGGAGCATCTTGGATTTTAGATTCGGGCTGTTCATCCCTGGAGTGAGAATCATTGCCTCCAGGTTTGTTAAACAGCCGTGTTTGAGAATGAAACTTCCTGAGGTTCTGTTATTATTTCCATCAGCCTTGTGGCGGGATACAGGATGCAGGTACCACGAAAGACTAGATGGGGAAAGAGGTGTTTTTTCTCTTCTTTTCATTCGTTCCCTTTTTCAATGAGTCAACTCACAAAATAAGAAAGTCCCTGGAAAGAATATTCCTTTTTTTAAAATATTTTATTTATTCATTTTCAAGCACAGAGAGAGAGAGAGAGAGAGAGAGAGCACCAGGGCCACACCTTGTGGGTCTGGCTTATGTGGGTCCTGGGGAATTGAACCCGGGGCCTTAGGCACTGGAGGCAAGTGCCTTAACCACTGAGCCATCTCTCCAGCCCTGGAAAGAATATTCCTGAAAGCATCTGTATTCTGCTAGTGCTTATCCTTTCCTGCCTTTTAAATTCATTGATAGTTTACAGGAAGTTTACTGAGTGGTAACAACTGTGATCTTACCATGACCTAGCAACTCCTGCCATGAAAAGGAATGTTTTGAGATGGATGTTTCTGGAACACAGTCTTACATGAGGACACTCGAGCCATGGGCTTTACGACTCTGGAAATACTTGTTGTCTTAATTTTCTGACCTAAGTGAAAGCAGATGTTGGACTGAATGGCCGACAAAGAACACACATATAATGCAGTTCAACCGACAAGGCTGGGGGATTATACAATGTGGTTTTGTAAACAGGTAAAAATGCACCTGAAAAATATGTGTAGAAGCACAGAAATGTTGGTGACAAGTTGTGACAATGGATTTCCTTGTTAAAAATAGCTGAGGAGAGAAATCTGACCAACTTATAGTATGAAGGATGGTTACTCCTCAAGTGACCCATGACATCTCTGTTTAGCTGTCATGGCGAGTCCTCATGGTCAGCTTGGCAGGATCCAGAATCACTTAGGAAGCAAACTGCTGGGCTTACCTGGAGGCATTTCCAGGGGGGTTTAATCAAGATGGAACAACTCATCATGAATTGGGTCGCATCGTTGGAATCATGGGTCAGGGTCCCAGGTTGAATAAAGCTGAGAAAGTACAGTCAGGGGTACAGCTCAGGGGTCGGGTCCTCACCTAACACGCATGAAGCCCTCAGATCAGTGAGAAGAGATGGGGGCAGAGGACCAGTATTCACCTCTCTGTTTCCTGACTATGGGCACCAACAGCAACCTCATAATCCTACCGCCACAGCTCGAGCTGCTCCTGGGACCCTCCCTCCCTGCCATGACAGTGTTCACAGGCATTTTGTCACAGCCTGAGAAAAGTAACTAATGCATTTTCTTTTCTTTTTTAAAATATTTTATTTATTCATTTTCAAGCAAAGAGAGAGAGCGCGCACCAGGGTCACCACCTTGTGGGTCTGGCTTATGTGGGTCCTGGGGAATTGAACCTGGGGCCATCGACACTGGAGGCAAGTGCCTTAACTGCTGAGCCATCTCTCCAGCCCAATTTTCTTAATATTTTCAATATCATAGCCCAATGGAGCTGACTATAAAATTAAACTAATGAATGTAGCACACACACAGGCAAATGTTGGTTTAAAATCTCCAGTTCTCAACTCAGCCTCAAAGTAAAATTCTCCATCACTTGTAATTCCTAGTATAAAGTGCTTTTTAGCATTCTCATTCAGTTTTACCCAGTTGATATTGAATAACAGTGCTTCAATAAACACATCAACAAATCTACTTTGGAAGGGTAACAGTTGCTACATTTTCCTGGGATTTTGTCAATGGAACCATTTTCTTCTTACTCTTCGATACAGTCCCAGCGATGCAGGAATCTACATCATTCAAATCACAGTCATCCC
>PVHP010054236.1:0-10524 GCA_004024765.1 Zapus hudsonius | reverse complement strand
TTCAGCCCCCATTACCCTAAACTCAGGACTTAAGCTGTCTTGTTAATTATCTTTAGCAGGAAAGGGGGGTGGCATTCGGATGCCCTAGTTCTGCCAAGTTGGTAGAAAGCACAGGAAGAGGGTTGGTTACAGGAATGGAAGGCGTTTTTGTATTCCCTCCTGGGGAATCAGACCCATGGAGCACTCTGCCCGCCTCGGATGGATGGTGCCTAGTATTTTGTTTGGGAGAGTAAAGTGGCCATAGTCTAGGGCTCTGGAGTGCTTAGTTCATTTTGGATTTAGAGTGAAGTTCTTCCCTCTCTGATCACCTTATTTCTCCAGCTTCCCTCGAGGTCATGTTTCCAGAAGGACCCCACCCCCTCCCAGAGTCTAGAAAGCCAAGCCCATCCTCCCGGCTCCCTGGGATTCCAAGCGGCTCCCTGGGATTCCAAGCGCAGAACTTGCATCCAGCCTACCGTGGTGCTCAGGACCTGAACAGCCTGTGGTTAGCTGCCCTCGCGA
Organism: Zapus hudsonius; assembly: GCA_004024765.1. Taxonomy (NCBI): domain Eukaryota; kingdom Metazoa; phylum Chordata; class Mammalia; order Rodentia; family Dipodidae; genus Zapus; species Zapus hudsonius. The sequence goes on along the minus strand of PVHP010054236.1, from coordinate 10,023 downwards.
AGCTGCGTGCAAACCAGATTCCAGCGAGGTTCCTTGTGGGATGAAGCAGAAAAGTGAGATGAGGGCAGACCCAGACGACGGTGACAGCGCCCGGCCAGGGGAAGTCTTCCAGGGCTACTGAGTTTGGGGGACCAAGCCACAGTACCTGTGTGATCGCTGGTCACAGAGAGAGGGCACCTGCGTCCTTTCTTCCTTGCCGCCCTTTGAGATCTCTCCAATCTCTGTGAGGGTCACACGCTGAGGTTTCCGAGAGCAGAATGTCATTGGCCAGCGTCATGCCCAGAAGTGTGATTCACGCTCCGTCAGCTAGCTGGGTCGCTGGATCTGTCAAAATTGAAGTTCCCCGTTCCTAACCTGGCAACCCAACCTTTCCAACTTTACCTGAGTTCCCAGAGCAGCGCTCCTAGTCCCTTGCTCCTAGGGACCGGGAGCGAATGGCTTTACTGCCCAGGAAAGAAGGAGGGTCCTGCTGCACCCTGGCAGGGAGATCAAAGCCCACCTCCCCTGTGCTGGGAGCATCCTGGAACCCTTAGGAGCCTCCCAGCACTACTTAGGGGAGTCCATTTTATGCTAATTATGGTAATATATGTTTCTCTAGCTCAAGGCTTCTAAAATCAGACTCCAGAAGCCACAGAGATTTGTTTGTTTTGTTTCCTTTTTCAGTCCTTACGAATTGTATAAAATACTGCATTTCTTGTGGCATTTTCATTCTGATTCTGTTATTCTCTCTTATCTCCCCTCACCCAGATGTGGGAGAGGTCAGTCTACAGGTGAGAAAGAGAGGTGAGAAGCTAGCGGGGAGACTAGACGCTCAGTTGGAAAAGAGACCAAAGGAGAGAGACTGAAAGCTAGGGGCCAGGAGAGAGGGTCCTGAGGACCCCCAGCTGTAGATGTCTCTCCACCACCAATCTCAGGCAGGTCAGCCAGCCTTTTACGATTTCAGCCCCTCAAATCTGAGCCCCAGAGAGAGCAGTGATCACGGAAAACAAGTTTTAGCTCTTGTCAGTTTCCCTGCCTTCCTTGAGTTTTGATTTCTCAGAAAATACAATTAGAATGTCCACACCCACTTTGTGCCCTGCCCTTCTGTTCTGCAAGGGGGCGGGGAGGCTGTTTCCTGTTTGGTAATGCTGATTCACTTTAAAACTGTTAAGGGGGTGTGATGGCTCATGCCGTGAATCTAAGCAGGAGGCTGAGATAGGAGAATGGCCTTGAGTTTGAGTGAGTTCCAGGTCAGCATGGAATAGAGTTAGAGCCTGCACCACAAACAAACAAAAGAAGAAAAGATGAAAGGTTAATTTGTTCTATATTTAGACTAAAGAAACCTTCTTATCAGAAGAAGAAACAACTGGAATACATTAGAGAATAATTCTGTAAAATAATTTAGAGAGACACACTAAACTGATTTTATTTTTGCTATTGCTACTGTTTCTGAGACAGGGTCTCATGTAGCACATGCTGACCTCAAATTCAATATGTTGTTCATATTCACCTTCAGCTCCTCTTCCTCCTGCCTCCTCCTCCTCCCAAGTGCTGGCATGACAGTCTCGTGCCTCTAGGTCTGGCATGCTTTTATTTTTATGATTTTTTTTAGTCAGCATGCTAAATAATGGATGTTATTTTATCATTTTCATATATACATATGACTATACTTTGCTCATATTCACACCGCCATTCTTTCTTCCTCACATTCTACCCTTCCCTCCTCAGATAGACCCCCTTGTGCTTGCAGATTAGATGATAGATAGGCAATAGATAAATAGATAGGTGATTGATAGATAGATTGATTGATGATAGATAGATGATAGATAGATAGATGATAGATAGATAGCAGATAGATAGATAGATAGATAGATAGATAGATAGATAGATAGATAGATAGACAGATGGTAGGTATAGGATAGATGGATGTGGTCAATATATGAAACCCTGCTTCCCCCTTTTATCCCCCTTCCTCTACCTCTTTCTGTGTTTCTCTCTCATGCATACACACATTCTCTCTCATTTTCTTTGTCTGGGCTCTCAGGAGGGTTGGTCTCCATAAGAGACCCCAGCCCACGAGGAGCTTTATGGGAAATGCCTCTTTCACCCATAGTTAAACCATAAAGGGCTTACTGTCTTAAGTCATAAAAATACTTAATGATTTTGAGTAACACTTAAGTATACCTCTGAGAGTTGGGCTTGGGGGGGAGGGGATCAAGACCACAGCCTCCCATCTGTTAGGAAAACAGTCATGATGCTACATCCCCAGCACCTAGAGAGGATGTTTACAGAGCTCTTAGCCTAAGCAAATGTGCTAATATTGTCTATAGGACAATCATAATGTAAGAAAAAAATCTCAATTAGCCAAAATTGGGGATTGATCTTTACATTAGTAGGTTTCGTGTTTTTGTATTTATTCCAAACTTATGATCAAGATGTAAATGAAAAGCATGAGCCCTCAGCATGTGTGCTCCTAACATGTGCATTCTGAGTACATATGAGCCCTCAGCATGTGTGCTCCTAACATGTGCATTCTGAGTACATATGAGCCCTCAGCATGTGTGCTCCTAACATGTGCATTCTGAGTACATATGAGCCCTCAGCATGTGTGCTCCTAACATGTGCATTCTGAGTACATATGAGCCCTCAGCATGTGTGCTCCTAACATGTGCATTCTGTGTACACATGAACCCTCAGCATGTGTGCTCCTGACATGTGCATTCTGTGTACATATGAGCCCTCAGCATGTGTGCTCCTGACATGTGCATTCTGTGTACACATGAGCCCTCAGCATGTGTGCTCCTGACATGTGCATTCTGAGTACATATGAACCCTCAGCATGTGTGCTCCTAACATGTGCATTCTGTGTACACATGAGCCCTCAGCATGTGTGCTCCTACACATGTGCATTCTGTATGCAGCACATTTTCTGCCCTTGCATGATGTGACATCACCATTGTATATTCTGCATCTACATGTCTGGGGAGGTTTGGAATCTGCACTCCCGCCAAAAGACTCTGACAAGCAGCCAAGACTGGGAACTAGTCATCTCTTTTGGGACATTACTAATTCAGTTCCCAGAAGGGCACTGTTTCTCATAGCTAAAATTGATTGCAAAATTCATGGTGAATTAATGCTTTTAATCTCTCATGATGGACATTTCAAAGAAACTCAAAGCTCAAGGGGATGGAGACGTATGGCTGTAGGTCAACGTGGTCAGTAGCAAAAACTCAATCACGGTGGCCACAGCAGTTTTAACAGCATGTCTGCAAGAAGTCAAGTGTGCTCTACCCACAGCTGCCAGAATCCTAGCAGCTACTAGGAAAGCTCAGCAAGGTCAGTGAGAAGCATGGCTTAACTCTCTATCTGGCTCTAGCAGTTTTTCCTTGCTTGCTTTCCTCTCCCCAGGTTCCTTTCCTTTTCCTTCTTGACACTATACACCTTGAACAATTCCCCTTCTCAGCCAGGCTTGGTGGTTCACACCTGCAATCCTAGCATTCTGGGAGATGGAGACAGCTGGACTGCTGTGAGTTCAAGGCCAGTCTGGGTTACATAGTAAGTTTGATGCTAGCCTAAACTACATAGCAAGTTACTGTCTCAAAAGTATAAAAACAAAACCCTCCCCCCTCCTTTTCCATCTTTCTCTTCCTTTATTCCATTCCGCAGAGTGCATGCCACTGGAGAGCAGTATGGGAGCAGAACCCACAATTACCACAGGATCCAGCTCTTCCATTCCTGAGTACAGACCTGAAAGAAGGTAAGTCAGCAAACCACAGACATACCTGCACATCCATATTAACTGTAGCACTGTTAACAACAGCCAAGAGATGGAATTGACCTACACTCCTATCAACAGATGAGTGGTACAGAAATTGAGACATGTGTACACAAAGAAGAATGGAATTGTGTTATTTGTAGGGAAATGGTCTGAACTGGAGATGATCACATGATGTGAAAGAAGCCAGTCTTGGAAACACAGATTAGGCATACTTCTGCTACACAGGATCTAGATTGATTCAGAAGAAGGTAGGGGACTGACTGGAGGGGGCGAGGAAGAAGATGGGAGGGCATTGAGGAGGAAAAGGGGAAGGTAATAAGGATGAGAGAATTATTTTAAGTGGGCCTGTTTCTACAGAATTCTCTTCGCTGTGCCCATGGAAGAGTTCGTCTTTTCCATAAAGAGAACATCTTTCACATGGGAGATTTTTCGCCATTGCTTTCAGGAATAAAAAGAATTAGAGTGCCGGGCGTGGTGGCACACGCCTTTAATCCCAGCACCCGGGAGGCAGAGGTAGGAGGATCGCCATGAGTTCAAGGCCACCCTGAGACTATATAGTGAATTCCAGGACAGCCTGGGCTAGAGCAAGACCCTACCTCGAAAAACCAAAAAAAAAAAAAAAAAAAAAAAGAATTAGAGTCTACCGCCATACCACCCTGAATGCACCGATTTCTCCCAGTCTCGGAAGCTAAGCAGAGTTGGGCCTGCTTAGCTTGGATGGGAGTCTACCTGGGAATACAGGGTGCTGTAGGCTTAAACATTGCTGTGGCAGAGGTGATGTCCACCCTCTACTCATGCCATCATTTTCCTTGCCATGATGGAGCTTCCCCTCAAGTCTGCAAACCAAAATAAACCCAGTCTAGAAAAAAAAAATTAGAATGCCTTTCTTGTACCTGCAGTTTTTCAATTGGGTTTAGCTCAAAATAATGCCAAAATGGCACATTTTGGGGCGGCATATTCTGCCACTGTTTAGAATCTTTGGGCAAGTAATGATATGTTTTACAGACCTACTGGGCTCTGTGCCTGACAGTTGCCACTCCACAAGGGGAGGATACAACTGTCACCCATGCCAGCTTCTTAAAGTGTCCTGTGAGGAGATAGGGGAGAGGGCTGCTTCTGACTTCTGTCACTCTGTTCCTGAGTCCCCTGAAATGCTGGTGCCATATATTGTCCCTGTGTTGCATGGAGACTGTGAAGAGCTTCTCATTCTTTGTTTACCCAGAACCCTCTGCCTTTCACGGCTCAGGCTGCAGCAGGAAAGCCTCTGAACTTGGAAGCCCTTCCCTGCACCAAGGCACCCAGGACCCGTGCTGCCCAGACTGCAACCTGGAAGATGGCCCTTCTGCCATATGGGGGGGAGACTGAGGGGTGGGAATGGCACATGGGAGCTATTGACCCAAACAGACTTCAAGCAGGATGTGTACTGTGATTACAAGTCAGCAAAAAATGTATCTGCTGCTGGGCGAACACTGGAAATGAATAAGCAAAAATGAAAACAGCTGTGGAGCGAGAAGAGGGATGAGTTGTCTTTTGTGGCTGTTGTTTTTTTATTATTACTTTAGTAATCCTCCTTCCACCACCTCCTCTCTTTCATTCCACCTCCACCCTCAGTACTCTGCCCCTCTACCTCCACATCTACTATGTCCTCCCCTCTCCTCCCTCCCTCCCTCCCTCCCTCAAGGCCTCTTTCTGGCTTTGTGGCCTATACTTCTGACTCTTACTCCAACTCACATACAAATCTAAACAACTGAAGCAGGTTCTGCATAAGAGAGAACATGTGGCTCTTGACGTATTGAGCTTAGGTGGCCTGATTTTATATAATCTGTTCCAGATTCATTTTCCTGAAATTTTCATAATTTCATTTTGTGTGATAATTGAATAAAACCCTCCCATTGTATATATATATATATATATATATATATATATATATATATATATATATATATATATATATATATATCACATTGTCATTATCCATTCGTCAGTTAATGGACATCTAAACTGATTCCATTTCCTATCTGTTGTGAATATAGTAGCAATAAATTGAACACTCTAATAAAGTGTAGAGTCCTTAGGGTGCATGCCCAGGAGTAGTAAAGTTGAGTCATATGGTAGATCCATTTTTAGCTGTCTCAGAAACCTCCACACTGAGTCTGACATGGTGGCACATGGCTTTAGTCCCAGTACTTGGGAGGCTGGGGTAGGAGGATCACTGTGAGTTTCAGGCTAGCCTGGAACCACAGAGTGGGTTCCTGGTCAGCTTGTGCTAAATGAGACACAGCCCAGAAAAACAGAAAAAAAGAAAAGAAAAAGAAAAAAGAAGTCTCCACACTGTTTTTCATAATGGTTGCACCAATTTACCAGTTTACATTCCAACCGACAATGGATAAGGGTGTGTGTGTGTGTGTGTGTGTGTGTGTGTGTGTGTGTGTGTGTGTTTTAAGGGCTTGTTTTTCAATCTTTCTGTAATGCTATTATATAAATCTTTTAATAGCAGTTATATTTTTAGGACTTTTGTTATAAAAATGCTTTTCTTAAACATTTTCTGCTGTATACGTCATTTGAGCAAGAGTTTAATTTGAGAGAAAAAAATTTAAGAACCAGCCAGATCTGGTGGTGTAAACCTGTGATCCTAGTTATTCTGGAGGCAGAGGCAGGAAGATTGCAGGTTCAATACATATCAGGGCTACAGAGTTCAAGGCCAGTCTGGGTAACTCAGTGAGGCCTTGTCTCAAAAGAAAAATATGAAAAAAAGATAACTCGTTAGTATAGTGCTAACTAGCCTAGCACATGAAAAGCCCTGAGGTCAATTTCCTGTAATACAAATAAAAAAAATTTTTTAAATCAGGCAGTGCAAAATTGTTAATGATATATGCAACAAGGGAGTGATTATTGAAGATGTCACATCTGCCTAAGATGCTTCGCCAACATTAGGAAGGATGGTTTTAAGAGTGTGCTGCAACATGGAGAAATGCGTAGATTGGTCAGAGGTGGCTGCAGACCAGCCTTGAAAGCTCAGTCATAAAGCAATGAGCATGTCTTTCTTATTTATGCGTGTGCAGGTCTGCTGGGCTTTGACTGATCTAGATGAAGATGGTTAAACTTGGCTCCAGGCTATGAGCTGAGTTCAAGTTGGCTTCATATGTCTTTTGATCTCGGTGACTGAAGGGCCATCTAGGGCATGATATCTATGTGGCATCAGCAGGAACCCAGGAGAGCCAATTCAAGGCTTTTGAAAGCACACACTCAGCTTATGTGCACATCACAACAACTAACATCTCATGGGACAATGCCATATCATAGGGGAAACAAAATATCTGTATCTCTAGGGTAGGAGTCTTCAAAGGGTATAGATATAAAAGTATTTTCACATCAAAGAAAAATGAAAATAAATATGCAAAGATGAAAAAAATATGCCTGGATAATGAGATGGTTTAAGAACTCTTTATTTTTCCTTTTTCTGTTTCTCCAACTTACCTCATCATATATTGTCCATTAAAAAATTCTTAGAAGCCTCACATGGCAAGCAACTCTTTCACAATTTAACTAATTGTATTATTCATCTTATTAATGCAACATAGCAATCAATGTAAAGGGGAGAGAGAGAGAGAGAGATTGAACCCAGCAGGAAACAATGGAATTTTCCATTCACAAGGTTCAGACTGGCACTCTAGCTCCCCTTACTGGATGCCTCTGTTCACATCATTTGGCTTCCTATGTTCTTGATGCACTGATTAGCAAAAGAGCCTAGCCTACCTGCTACTCCAGTTTTCAGCGCACATTAACAGAGTAGCATTTTTACCTGTGGGTTGGTAAGCTTGCATATCAGAAAGCCAGCTTTAAGAGACTGATCTAGACTTGGTGTAAAGAGGAAATCGAGTTCTGGCCTTGTAAAGCTTGAGAACCATAGCCAGTAGCCTAGGTACTGCCTTTGAGACAGTCAAAGAAACTGGCTTAGAAGACATCCCACCACCACCCACAAAAGAGACCACTCAAAGTGGGGTGCATTTAACACACTGGGAGGTAGAAGTCTAATCAGAGATTAGGAGTGTAGATGGACACGTATCATACATAGAAAGCTTTGGGAACTGATTAGTTTTGAAGGCTGAAGGGTCTGCCAGGTGGTGCATGAGCAGATGACATAAAAGCAACTCTCTGAGGATCTCTGGATGATGGGATAAAAGCTGTGAGCTGGGAAAACTGGATACAGGGGACCAATGCTATGTTTGCTGTAACTACACAGCAAAGAAGTGGACTGGATAAAGGACAGTAACACTCAGAAGAGAGTGAAGGACCAGCCGCCAAAGGACATTTCTGTGGCTCCAGGACATAATGATGGGGCTTGACTTCCTTCCTTGTACTATTAACAAGGCTTCCTGTGTTAGTATAGTAATTTTCAGAAGGCTGTCCTCTTTTCATATAACAGGTAGAGGTGTTTAATGGCTCTTGAAGCAAAGCAGATTTTGTGGAATTCCTCTAACTGGGCACATTCTGGACTAAGCCCAAACACAATATTCCTCTCCATGCCTGAAAAATGATGAATACTGTCTAAAATGATGTCATCACCCCAAACAGATGCAGCACGCCTGAACACAACCCCTGTTACTCCATGTTGCTCCATTGCTCGAAGCAGCGCACCCTTGTAGCGTCTTCTGTCCTCCTCTCTCCTGCACAGGATTGCTACATCTCTGGGCAGATAGCCACCATGGAACAGGGTGTGACATCTATCTGCCACGTAGTTCACTATTTGTTCTGTTGTCAGCTTAATCTTGATCTCACACACGCCAGGCAGAGCCTGGGCACACATTGCTTCCTCATAGACAGACTCCTGGAACAAGGCCAATGTGTCTGCAGACAGGCTAGAGGGTGGGTTTTCTTGGATTCTCTTCATTTCTTCTTTTATGACTGTTGCAATTTCCAGAGCGCAATGGACCCCGTCAGTGATTGTTTTTCGAGGAAACTGAGCAGAAGGAGGGGGGAGGCCATTGACATCTGCATGATGGACTTGGAAAGGGTCCAGGAAAAGCCAAAGGATGCCATGATGGATGTCTTCATTTGCAGCCCCCTTCATCTTTGGGTGGGTGATGCTCCTAGCTTTTGTGTACCAATCACCATATTTACTGCATAAACGCTCAGTCTCATCCATCACTATGTGTTTAGTCTTTGGGAACTCCCCTTGCATGAAGCTCTTCTGGGTCACAGCTTGGCAGGTGCTTTGTTGGCTGGAACCGTGAAAGAGAGAACAGAGTTTCAGGCATATATACAAAAGGAACACTGACTTTCATTACTCTGGTTAATTCTCCTTTGCAGGTCAATTCTTCTACTCACCAGTGTCTGTGCCACAAACCTGTTCTACTTCCAAGTTACTTAACAGCTTCCATTACCTAGCTAAGTCTTCGTGTGCAGCTTTCATTATCTTAATAGGTAGGAAGTCAGGCAACATAGTGTATGCCTATAATCCCAGCACCTGAGCGGCTGAGGCCAGCCTGGAATATATAACATATTCAGGACAACTTAGCATACATAGCAAGACCCTGCCTCAAAAAAACAGGGCAGAAGTCTGGGAAGGTGACACTGTATAAGGCACTTGCCACGCAAATGGCGGTACCTGTCCAGATCCCCAGAACCCATGTAAAGTCAGGCACAGTGCCACAAATATCTGTAATCCCAGCATGCCTATAGTGAGAGGGAAAGCAGAGACTGAAGAATCCCCTGGAAGTGCATGGGTCATGTAGCCTGGTACCTGAGCAGTGAGCGATGAAGGAGCAGGCCTCAAACGAGGTAGAAGGCAAGGACTGACACCCAAGTTTGTCCTCTGATCTCTACACACACCATCACACACACCAAAAAATAGACAAGAGATTTCGTAGTTTCTACTACTAATCTATTTCTCATGCTTGGCAATCCCTGAATACAAGATCCTTACAGCTAAAGGAAACCCCAAAAGTAACCCACACCTGTGACCAAGTGATGTATGTTCTAAGTCTAGTTCCTTCTGAAGCAAGTTCTACATCTACCCTTACTTGTAGTACAAAACCTGAAAAAACACCAAGAGTTGTTTCAAGTAGAATACAGTCAATAGGGTGATTCCTCTCCTGGATCAATTTTCCTTTGGTGTATGTGGCAGCGTGTATACAAGTTGCACACATGTGCTTGACAGTACATGCAAACAGATTTCACATCTGTAGCTCCTGAGGCTTTACTCCCTGTGCTTGGATTCATAACTAAGTTCATTCTTATCCAGTCTGAATTGTGTGGGCCATTTA
>PVHP010054235.1:0-10515 GCA_004024765.1 Zapus hudsonius | reverse complement strand
GTGATTCCATGATGATCCCTATTCCCTCCCAGCCTGAGCCATAGAATGAGAGGATCAGCCTAGCCTCCCCTCCGCATTACAGAGGAGAATGCAGCCAAAATAAAATTTAAAATACAATAGAGCAATCTAGTGGGAAAATTCCCTGAGCAGTTAAGAATAATATGCTTAACTCTTGGAGACCATGATTTCTGTCATTCTCTCTTGTGATCAAAGGAACTCTGCTGCGGTGGGGACAAAGCTAAAAGCACAAAGACAAGGAAATAAATAAGAAATTGTCAGTCTAAAGGCGATGCAAAGAATATGCAATGGCCACATTTGTGCTTCAGTTATTTGAAACCAAAACAGGAGTAAAGGTGCTGAAAACAGGAGCTCCAGCCCCGGTTGGTTCTCTGGTCTCTCATCCATTTGTTGATGAACGCCAGCTCTCTGCCTCTTGCTTTGCTGGGCAATGGGCGTACTAACAGTCCCCTGGCCTGGCGTGGATTGAGGTGGGAGGAAAGGCTCTGTACCTTTCCAGGTGCTAAGATAATGAATGCAGCATATACAACGCCATGTCATTGATGGACCAGTGTTCCTTAGGTCAGACTGTCAAACGATAGATACCCCATTAAAGCTTTGAGGATCAATTGGTAAACGTTGAAACTAAAATACGTTTACAGTATGTCACATTGGCGTCAGCAGGTCCTGCATGGAATTACTTAGCATTTCACTGAACATTCCAGAAAACTCAAGGTTGCAAGGCCACTGGGTAAGCTCCCAAGGAATCCTAACCCACTCACTCCTTCCCGCCTTGGGAAACCATTTACATACTCATGTCTGTGTTTGATGATTTTTAAAGTGTTCCCCAGTCTTACATCCTGGCACTGAGATGCTCTGGAATTTGTAAAACAAATCACAAAAACAACAACAACCCAAAGGAGTGAAGGGAAGAGGTTCTGTCTGAAAGGGCCCCAGTGAAGCCAGGGACAAAGGCTCCCCAGAGCCTTACATACCTGGACTCCGGGTTTACAAAGGAGTTAAATATGAACTGCCCCCCCCCCATAAAATCAATATGGAAATCTATAGGTGCCTTTACAGAGAAGTCAAAGAGGCTTAACTTGATCGTGGAGGTTCGCTCCCTGGAAGTCGGATCGCTCCAGAGAGCAGCAGGAGCCAAGTGCAGAAGTGAGTTCTCCTGAAAGTCTGCTGAATCAGGTAGTGTGGTCGGGAGGGTCTGGGGGACACTGACCAGCTATGCAAATGGCTGAACAGAAAGGAAATACATGTTCACATAGTGTATCATTGAAGTTTGCTTTCTAAGACTAGATTCAGAAGTCTCCCTAAGCTAGTAACAGACTGCCGAGTATGCATCTCCAATTAAACAGGAGTGGAATGAGGCATCGACACCCCACCCATCAGGGGACTTCTGTGAGGGTCACAGGCTGCTCTTTGTGTGGGACTTCTGCCAAGTCCCACAGATCCATAGTACAGCAACCTGGATAAAAAAATACAAACTCCCCCAAGCAGCATGCTTCTACGTAGCTAAAGAAATGATTCAGGGAACTCAGAGACTTGGAGAAGTGAACCTGTTTCTGTTGCCATCACGACCTTCTTAGAGCCTTTTAAGTAGTTGAAGTTGCTAACTTGGGACAAAGGCTTTCAAACAGGGATCAGTAATGATGGGGGACCACGGAGGGTTCTGGCTCAGAGCTGGGGAAACTGAGGCTCTGACACAATGTGTCAGAATTAACATTGGAGTCCAGCTAAGAACTCTTTCCCATTTGTCTTAATTATAACCCAAACATTTCCTCCTCTCCTGCTCAGTGTCGGGAATTAAAATATTTCTAGACTCAGCAAAGTGACAAACCATGACCACAAACTCTTTTTGTAATTTACACATTTCTAGGTGCTTATAAGAATTAGCCACGAGAATTCCATGTCCTACCAGTGAGACTTGTAGAATGACTGCAAATTTTGCTATTATTATAGGGGCAGAAATTTTTTCATGTTAAAACTTAGAGCTGAAGAATTCTAAATTTATTACAGAAGTGGTCCATGTTTCATTTCCTTTCTTGAAAAATCTATGTCCTTGTCAAATTTCCAAGGGCTTTAATAATCATTGTTTGAAATGCCCTTGGGAGTCCAGGGCTGGGCGGCAAGTGTCCATGTGGTCCATAGGTGTTGTCAACGTAGATATCCAGACAACCCGAGAGAAGTATCCTTAGTGGACGACTGCATTTAAAATATGATTTCTTCCTTTACCGATAGCTACCCAAGGGCATGATGTCCTAGAGGTCATCTTGGAGCCATCTACCTGGGTCTGCTCCGCTTCTAAGTTTATATATGTTTCTGACACCCACTTACTTCTAGAAAAGGAAGGAAGAAAAGCAGTCAATCAATTTATGGTCTCTGCCCTGCTCTTACTGTGAAGCGGCTGTTTTTCCTTTCTTCGGACATTTCTTCCTATGATAACTTAAGTCTTCACAGAGAGAGAGTGGGGAAGGCTATTGTTGAAAGAAGAGACAGACAAACGAGAGCCCATGAGCACCGAGAAGTTCTCAGTGGAAATAAACCATTTGGGAAGACACACAAAGTCCTAATGAATAAAATATTCCCCCAAACTAGATATTGCAGATTCCCTTGTGGAAGATTACCCACATTCTTTTATAACTTCCATCTTGGATGCTTTGAAATCTCATTTTTACCAGTGGCACAACCTCTGGGCACAGGCTCTCTCCTATTTTGGAAGAGATATAATGCATCTGTTGGATAAACACGAAAGTCAAATTAACTTATTTTTGAAAAACTGAAAAGCAAACAATATGCTTTTTAATTTAGTGTCTAGGACCAAAGAGCTTGTTTTATGACTTTATTCTGAAGGCTGTTTATATCAGTTGACAATATTTGTGATCTATGACTTAGGGTTTTTTTTTTTTAATTGCACCTTCATTTTTTTCTATAAAAAATGATTCTGATAAGTGTTCTTCTTTGAATGTTGGGAAGCTAGGAGATTAATCTACCCCAGCAGAGGAGCTAAAGTGGCAAAAATTGATTAAGGCATTAAAATACCTACAGTATTCTAGAAAATATGACCTGTCTCTAAATGGTCCCAGTAAATCACAAACTAAACTCAAAGGAAGCAGTGAAGATGAGCTTCGCCAAGCAACAGAAGTTTCCAGGACAGAAGGTTTTCAAAGTGTCATTTTATTTTTATATATTGCTCAATCAGGGAGAAATATTTATACAGCTCCACGTAATCCTCTGTCTGGGATTTTTGGAAAGAAGGTTAGTTCTCATGTCCATGTAATATTTATGTGTTTATGTATTTGTGTGTGTGTGTGTGTGTGTGAGTTTTCGCCTTCCACCTCATTGGAAGCAGGTTCTCTCTCTCTCTCTCTCTCTCTCTCTCTCTCTCTCTCTCTCTCTCTCTCTCTCTCTCTCTCTCTCTCTCTCACTGTTGTTGTTGACCATTGTGCCCACCCTGTGTTTCCAGGACATTTTCTGCCTCTGTCTGCCTCCCAGCTCACCACAAGTATTCTGGAATTACAGAAGCCAGTCCCAACTCCTTTGATATGGGGTTGGACTTGGTCCTCAGACTTGAGCAGGAAGTGTTTTCTGCACAGATCCTCCTCCTCAGCCCCAGACAGTATTTTTAATATCCACATGATGATCTAGACATTGAACACACACGTACACACACTCATCACAGATTTCTAAGCAGCTATCTGCTGCATCTCTTTCCAGCCCCCCTTTTCCACTCTGTCCTGAAATCTACCTTCTCCACTCACGAGCCCTAGAAAATTAAACCCTTGGGGGGCTGGAGAGATGGCTCAGCTATTCAAGCCTGACAACCTGAGCTCCATTCCCCATACCCACATTCCTACCCACATACAGCCAGATACACAAAGAGATGCAGGAAGCTGGAGTTTGTTGGCAGAGGCAAGAGACCCTGGCGCAACCATTCTCTCTACTTGCAAATTAATAAATAAAATACTTTAAAAGAAAATTTAATATGTTTGACTCACAAGCCAATTTCATTAAATATTTAATGATTGGGATTATGAGAAAATTTCTTCACTCTTTGAAGATGCTCTCGTCTTCCATTGCACTTTCTCTGTGGGCAACACACTCTTAAGACAACATTGATACAGAAAGGTGACTGCCCCCGAGTCATTAGGCTGAAGGAGAAGGAGGTTTTGAGTCTCATCCCGGAACTATCCTATGATAGTAACAGGAACTCAAAGCCTTCTGTTCCAACTACTCTCCAGATGTTTCCCCAGGAATGATGTAATCCGAATATGCCCCAAATTCCGGGGTGACATAGAAGACTGGTGTTTCTTTCTTAGGAGTGGCATCAATGGCCAAGAAACCAGAACTACTGTGGCAGAGTGGGGGGAATATCTTCTCCATCTAAGAGGAAGAATGCAGTCAGGGCCCTTCCATGATACAGTTTTCAAACTGGCTGCCAGGGAGCTCCAGAGGGAAGTCTTCTGATTCGGGCAGGTGGCCACAGTCGCTGGGATGTAGAGCCTCTCTAAGACAATGACACACTCAGTGACTTCATGACTTACTTCCCCTGACACAGGGTAGCCTTGTCCGTTTTACACACACAAGAATTGGCCCAGACGGAAGCAGAGTCAGCAGAACTTTGGGAAGCGATGCCAAGAGAAAATCCTTTGTTTTCTGAGATGCAGAAGTTGCCTTGCGGGTGAGGGAAGCGCTTCCTCCTTCATGGCTTTACTGTCCTCTCCCCCCCAGAATAACTGCACGAAGTAGAATTTGTATAAGATGATCAATTAAACATGGGAATAATTGATGCACCAAACCACATACATAGGTCTCACTGGACTCAACGCGAAGGCGTGTCATGAGCTTTCTTCTCCCTGGACCACAGGTCCGGTTGGTTTCCAGGACAAAGGGCCAACCTGTCATGCAGGCACCTGTGTACCTCACCGAGGAACGCTGGAGAACTATGATTCAGGGTATTTATTCCATCATTAATCCTTGCTTTTCTTAGTCAATCTACGTATGAACCAAAATATGAATAAACACTCTTCACTTCCTAAGAAACTTTTATTGCGATATCAACATTGTGATTAAAATAGCTGGAAATGGGTTACCAAGGATAGGGTAAATTCTCCTTAATATCAATCTAACCAAAATATGCTCTGCATACTCTCCCTTGAACTTCTCAATACACAGCTCAAGACCATATTTTAGCAACTAGATCTAGTGCTTGTCTGTTGTAACCCCTATACAAGGAACCCTGCATGCATTGGTGACCCCATCACAGAGGAGCCCCCTTTAGACTTGCTCCAGGTGTTTATGGATACAGGAAAGAAGTTGTCCTCATTAAGGATGTCACAGTCACGTGAGTTTTCTTTCCCTTCTGTATCTATTTCGTCATCACACTCATGGATTTTATTTCACTGTTTTATTTTCCATGCCAGTGAGTTTCTCATGAAAAATGTTTTTTTTTTTTTTTTTTTTTTTTTTTTTTTTTTTTTTTTTTTTTTTTTTTTTTTTTTTTTTTTGGCTAGGATCAGTACTTTTGATTGGACACGGTTTGCCACACTGCCTTTCTGCCAATCTAGTTAAAAGAGCAAAAGGAATTGCACTTTGAAAACCAACTTAAGAATAAACATCTTATGTTAGATAATGAATTTTTTAAACGTCTCTATTGTGGAATATGAATTTGTCTAATTGTATTTCTTAATCGCCTTCATGCTGAAGGGTGAAAGCTTAAACTTCAAACAAAATAGTCCATAAAATGATACAAGTTATCAGTCACAACTCCCCTCAAACTGCCCTCATTTTTATGGGAACATGGAGTGATCTTCCATCTTCCTATGAGAGGATTCCAGTAAGGACGGGGGAGGAAGTGGTCAAAGCTTCTTTAATGGCCCTTCTCAGAACCAGTCCACTCTCGAAAAATAACCTAATTATTTCATTATGCCTAGTGCATCGTACAGTGTTTCCTGGGGTGCTCTCTAAGTTAAATGCCTTGAGTTTTGGAAGTATTTTCTATGCTTCTCCAATACCTTTTAGGGCAAAGGATATCAGCAGACCACATACAAATGAGTCCTGTGTTGCCTGAAATTGGTCTGAAGCAAATTCTAAGCAATTTGTGTTCTGTTAAAATTCTTAATACTACATATGACTTAGAGGTAATATTTCTGTGACAAATATGAAGAAAGCAATGCTTGCTTTCAGAGCTAAGATTCGTGTTCCACATTAGCCCACTTCCGATGGTAACATCTGATCTGCTTGATTAAAATACCGCCCACAGTTCTCATGAGCATTCAGACTCTGATGCCTGAATAAGAGGTCATTTGGTTGTTATCCTTTGTGTGTTCCAGTATCGCCCTACATTTTCACATCTTTTGGTTTTGTTTTTGTAGAGAATGATGAAATTGAAGGAATGAATGTGCATTTCCCAAATGACGTGTGTGAGGTCTTTGAAGCATGGAGCCTGACCAATGACTAAAGGGGATCTTTTTCCTTCTCTTTCCAGAACTTTTGAAAGAGTATGGGAGCAGGTGTTTCTGACTGGTTGGGGGGGGGGAAGACATTGACACAATCCCCTTAAAAGACATACCAATCTATGTCATCACGTAATTACAATTCTGGGAAAATCTGATTTTTTTCCTCTTGCTCAAAAAGACCATCAGATAACCTGAGAGATGGTGCCTCCCGAAGGCTCCCCTCTTTCTGCCATGGAGATGCCCAGCGGAGACCCTGGCAGAGACTGTTATCACACAGGAAGTGCGTGTGCTTGTGTTTCTGGGAGGGCTTCCGAGGTGAGGGGCTTTGGCTCATCCTACAGCACAACCATTAGTGTTGGTGACAAAGCCCTTGACTGGGAGGCCGGACAGGCGACATCATTGAATTTAGAGACTTGTACTAACCAGGATTTGAGGAGATAAGCAGGCTGATAAATACATCAGAGCTGTTCTCTCTCCCTCTCTCCACCCTCAACGGCCACCCCCAAGCCTTAGTCCACTTTCCCTCACACATGACTTCAGCTATATTTTATAAGGAACCATTTGGCTTTGGCCTCTTTAAATGCCAAAAGCTCTCATGTCTTAGGAATCTCTACAAACAACTGCCTTTATTAAAAACACATTAGGGTAAAAATATGTGAAAATTAAATAAGTCACTTACGAGGTATTTTTGTAGCATTCATTTTATAATCTTGCTGAGAAATTATGCCCGTACCCCAAGTGTACTCCATCGTGATCCCCCCAAAAGGAACGAAATAGGTTCAGAATAGGTAGCACCTTATTTGTCTTTATATAAAAGGATTTCTATTGAGACGCCAAGAGATTTCATAGTTTTGTATTTGGCTTTTTGTTTGTTTTTAAGGTTTTGTTTCTGTTCTTCTATTTGTTTGGCTGCTGCCACCAATGATTTGCCTGGACTCTAAGTAATCTTTGCAAAAAGGTGGGGAGAAAAAAACAAAACAAAACAATAAAGCGTGGTGAGTGGAAGTTGCCCAAATACCTCACCAGAGGTTCAAGGGTAGAAACGACAAGAAGACACACACCAATTGTTTAATCTTCCCTGCCTCCAGCAATATTTTAAACTCCCCACATAGCTTTTTTATCACGAGAATGTGATTTTTCCCCCCCTGATTAAAAATAGATGTTAGGAAGAGGAATGGGTGCAATTAACTAAAATCAAAGACCAGAGCAGAGCGTGTGCGCCACGTTGCAATAAAGGCAGAAGGGCTCTTTGTGAAGAGACGTCGCTCCAGGAAAATTCCTATCTCAACTGTGATGCATTGTGAACCTCTCCCGAAATAGAAACTTTATGTTTAATTGATTTATTTGTAATGAATCTGGCTCGGGGTAGAGACTCTTTGAAGCTGATTGATTACTGAAACAAGCTTACGATTTCACACCACAACAAACCTTTTTGTACTAATAAACAGTGGGGCCTGAAGCTCTGGGCCAGGGCGTTTGCCTTCACATTAAAGTGAGGATTTGCAACTTAAGTATGTGAGGGACATAGTTTATGTGCTCCCGAGAAGCAGACATAATGAACTATTTCTTTTAATGCAGATTATCCCTGTTTCTACTTCCTGGAGTGAAGACCTCGCAAATTGATGTATCTGTCCTCTGAGGTTTTCAGAGAGGCATTATGGCATTTTAAAATATTAATATGAGAGTACATTTAGCTGAAAGTAGCTAGTCTAGGAGTCTCTTGTGGTTGCAGAGAGGGTCACCAGAGACCTCCTGTCTCTCACAGCAAATGATCTATTCTAAGTGTATCATTAAGATACACTTTTTGGGAATTTATGATGGTGCTTTTTCACCAAGTTATACCTTTTCCATAAAAATTTAAGTATTTTATGCTATTCTCCTTCAGTCGTATTCCTTAAAAACCTGGTCAATGTCAGGGGCAAATTGTAAGTGTCACTTCCTTCACAGCCGCTGGGGGCTTGGGCTGAACGCTGATTAACCAGGACTGGGTGTCACATCTCGTTACGACTTGGCAGAGCGGAAGGCCCTCCAAGGAGATCGGAGGGCCTTCTCCTCCAATGGGAAAGGGGACAAGGGACAGGTCCATCTGGACTCGGGGCATGGCCTCCACAGTGCACCCAGACAAAAACAAGAGTCAAAGAAATGTCCAGGACAGTACTCGCAGATCGTCCTGAGATTGTGCAGAGAAAACATTCTCACCATGTACTTTTGAGGTGTTCTTTCAAATAATTATGGGCGAACTGTTGGTTTACCTTCTGGCGTTTTTCAGATTTTAATGGATCAGGAGGTAGCTAAGTCTAACTGAAGTGGAGAAGGAGAAAAACACCCCCTCTCTGCACACTTTCATTTGCTTATAATTCCCCAATATCTCTGGATAGAAAGACCTTGAAGTATCCCTTGGTAACAAGTGTAACTTGCCCTCTACAGAAAAACCAGTAAGACTTGTATTCTCTTGGATAATCTCATCATTCCTTACATATGTTTTGAGAGTTCTCCAAAACAAAATCAAGCCGATGTGTCTTTTATTGGTATGCTTAGGGGGTAGGATGTGCCCACAGCGTACCTCAGTGCCCACTCTGATTTGAACTTGCATTCTCCCTGTCTGTTGGCATAGCCCAGCTGCACTGCCCTTTCCTCTAGGGCATCGGGATTTTTATTGTAAGGATATCTACCCCCTGACATATGTGCGGTGCATTTATTTTTGCAGGTTACTTTTAAATTTTCAGCGCCTAGAGATATGTGTTCATAAGAAGACGGGATCCAAAGGAAGATTCCAGCTTCCAGTCATATCTTTTGTTTATTTTTTTCTGCTGGCAGCCGACAGAGCAGATGAATTTATTGAAGTTAGATGTCCCTTGTCAACTGGAATAAAGCTAATACAGCAGTGACTCCCAAATGCCTTGGATGTGACGGGCAAGATGCCCTGTGCCAGGCTGACCACTTCCTGGCTGTAGAAGGAAGCAGAGAATGCAGAAGGCAGCCAGGAGTGAGTCCTCAGTGTAGGCTGTGCGGTCTGACTCCCAATGGCTCTGAGTGCTGGTTTCAAAGGAGAATTGTAACTTTCCTCGAACAGGGAGCCTATGATGACTGGATGTGCATTGTGAAAGTGTGCTTTAAATTAATTCCGTCTTACGAAATGACAAGACTCTGCCTTCTCCATTTGCAAACTTAATAATCCCAGGTGATTCTTCCTACAGGAAATCTACAAATGCCATCAGGAAAAAATATGCTGAGGGCTGAAAAGAGATTCAATTTGGGTGACCTTTTGTTGACATGGAAACTGGCTTGCTCTTATCACATGGGTATACCATACCAGCAGAAGAAGTATTTTTAAGATATACTGTTAAATATCAACTAACTTTGCATACATTACTCAGATGAGTCATATTTGCTATTTTAATTAAGACTAATATGATTTTTAGAAAACAAAGATTTAGATTTCAGAATCCAACCACCAGTGTCCAACAATCCCTGCTCTTCACAGAGATGTCAGCCTCCACTTCGCTGCCCAGATTTTATTATTTTCTGTCTAGACTAGATTCACACAATGCTTTATTGATAAAAAAAATTGTATTTATGTCTTAATTCTTATCTGGAGAACTCGAAAGGCTTCACAGACATTACCTCATTCAAATGTCCACAATGCATCTCTGAGGTAAAGAGGAGACATGCATTATAAATGATGATGATATTAATACTAATATTTATACAGTGCCTTTTCCCTCAGGGAATGTTTGTTTGATATATACTCCATAAATGATAAGATAGATGATGTATAGATAGATAACAGATCAATGAAAGACAACTGATAGAAATAGATGACAGAGTGCTATGCATTAAAAGCAAGAATTATTGACCCTAAAGTGAATGCGATTTTCTCGAAATGTGTTTTTCCTAGAAATAAGAGAAAGTTAGGGAACACAGATATCTAGGGGTGTTCCATTGAATTTATTTTATTAATATTTATTAAGACTTTTCTCAGTGTCTCCTTCACTTTCTACCCCTGCCAACAGCCGTGGGCTTCTTTTCCCCAATTGGTTTATCTCTTCAG
>PVHP010054234.1:0-10413 GCA_004024765.1 Zapus hudsonius | reverse complement strand
AAAAAAAAAAAAAAAAATTGAAAGGGATTATAATCAAAATACATTATATTGCTAGGCATGGTGGTGCTCACCTTTGATCAAAGCACTCAGGAGAGATAGAAAGATTGTTAAGAGTTCAAGGCTACCCTGAGACGCCATACTAAATTCCAGGTCAATGTGGGTTAGGGCAAGACCCTACCTTGAAAAACCAAAAAAGAGAAAAAAAAAAATATATATATATATATATATTTTCTATATACATTATATAGAAAAAGAGAACTGCATATAGCCAGACTATCTAGCCAAAAATATACTGAATTAGAAATCTTTTCTTAGCTGCTAATTTTCATTTATAAAACTAAAAAAAATTTAAATTTTATTTGTAAGGAGAGAGAGAATGATGTGTCAGGGCCTTTAGCCACTGCAAACAAACTCCAGATGCATGCACCGCTTCATACATCTGGCTTTACACAGATTTTCTGGGGAAATGAACCCAGGTTATTAGGCATTGCGGGCAAGCACCTTAACCTCTGAGCCATCTCTCCAGCCCCTAAAACCAAAACTTTAATCAACTTTAGGAACTTAAAAGATTATTTGGGAGCTGAAGAGAGATCTCAGTGTTTAAAAATGCTTGCTTGGAAAGCCTAACTGCCCAGGTTTAATTCCCCAATATCCATGTAAAGCTAGATGCACAAAGTGGCGCATGCATCTGGAGTTCATTTGCAGCAGCAAGAGGTTTACCTGTGATTTCTAGAATAAGCCTTTCCTCTCCCCTCCTCCCAAGCTGCAAATGTCTGAGTGGTGTAGCATAACTGCTGAAGTAAGACAGAAAAGGATGAAGGTAAACAAAAGGATGAGTACCAGAAGCTAAGGAGAGAAATGTAAAGACAGTTTTTGGAGAGAAGGAAGGCATTTGCATTGGCTTTTGATTAGTCTATTACAGAATATTACTGATTCTAGAAGTCATAACAGCAAGTCCTGTATGAAAATGACCAAAATGAGTCTCAAAAAATCTTAATAGCTTTCTGCTCACATGAAAACTCTACAATTATGAGTCAATATCCAGTTACTCCTATCACTTAAAACAATTCTCTTTATAACACAATGCAGTAACTGACTTCGTCTATTTTCTCCCGTGGCCAAGAAAAGATTAAGACGTATTTGGAATATTCTGTGTAATGTGACAATGAAATATGGCTTTGCTCAAAATAGCACATTTTAGCATCTAACAAATTTAATTTCAGGTGTCAGATTCTCTTTCTAGAACATATCATTAGTTAGCAATATTACAGAGTTGACCGTTGTGGTAGTTTGACTGAATGTCCCCCAACAGATTCAAAAGTGTATCAAAGATTTGTCTCCAGCCTCCTGACTGGAGGAGGTGTCACCTTAGCCTGGCCTCCTAGGATATTTCTAAGATGGATGTAAAATTTCAGTGACACATATATAAAGAGCAATCTGAGCTCAGGCCTGAAAGTCCTGCTGTTTTTGTTGTTGTTGTTGTTGGTTAGAGTTAGAGTGTGCTGGCTGGAGGTGCTAGATGGGTTTTTCTCTCTGCATGGATCTGTAAAAGGGGGGCCAGCCTTTTTCTTTATTATTAAACTTCCCTTGGATCTGTTACTTTAATAAATACTTCCCTCCCAAAACTGTGCCCGGTTTGGAGATTCATCCCAGCAGCGTGCGGCTGACTATGACAACAGTGTTAATATTTCAGCCAACAGATATCACAAACCTCAAATTTAAAAACTGAAATACCTTGTTATAATAATTTTCTAAAGAATAAGTAATTGTAGTAGCTCATTTATCCATCTTACTAAGCTATAAACCTCTAGAAATCATCCCAGGGTCTTCTTTTCTCTATCCGCCAGTTACCACAGTATTTACAGCGCTCAAAATGTTCCTCCATCACTTTTAGCCCTAAGTAGTAAACCATTAAATAAACTGCTTGTGCCCCAAATGAGAATGGTCAGGCTTGGGGCTGCCTCTAGGGATTTAATGTCTGGTTATACACTCTGCCTTTGCAAGGCTGCAAAGAGAGCATGTCAAAGGAAAACCAAAAACACATGCCTTCTAATGGAGCCTTTGCCTCTTTACCGTGTTATTACCTCACTACAACTAGAAAGAATGCCAGTGTTTATTCAAAAATGTTAACTCTATCCCTTTTTCTGCTAAACTTATGGATAAGAAGTAATCTTAAGTTCATGAAACACAGAAACAGCAAAACCTTTGTCTTAATAAACTGTTAATAATATCTTAACTACAAATACACAATGAAAAACAAATCCATCCACATGTAAGTTTCTGATATATATTTTTACTTAGCAAAAAATCACTAATTTAACATTTTGCTATAATCTAAAAATACAATAAAATTTAATTACCTGAGGAGAGTCAAAAGGATATCGACTACTAAATTTAAATAGAAGTTGAAATTTTTCCCCTTCATATAAGGTACCTGGTGCACCTTCCATGTCTACAATCCACCTAGGATAGAAAAAATAAAAATAAAAATAAAAACAAACAAATTTACAACTTAAGATAAATGGAATTAGGAAAGGGAAAAAAGGGAATGCTGAGATAAGATGCCAGGCACTGGTGCCAGAGGCATCTGTGTGTAATGTGGCCTTCATCTTCCCAACAACTCTCAGCCTAATTTTGTCATGCTCTAGCCCAGGCTGACCTAGAATTCACTATGTAGTCTCAGGGTGGCCTTGAACTTAGAAAGATCCTCTTATCTCTGTCTCCAGAGTGCTGGGAATAAAGGCATGTGCTACCACACCTGCCTTCTCAGTAGATTTTTAATACCCCCTTCTCTACCCCCCTTCTCTGATGGGGGGGGTACCGAGGGTTGTATAAATTGTAACCCAGGTCTGAAAAATAAATAAATAAATAAAAACAGAGTTAACACCAAAACCTGTGCTGTGTTCTTCCCTTGAGATCATGCAAATTCTTCCAAAAGACGGCTGTAACTAAAAAACTTCAGTAATAGCAAACTAATAAATACATTTCAAACATCAACATTAGAAGCAATGGTGGAAATAGGTATCAACACTGGCTACAGAGAATTGTAGCTGACAGATCTGTCTCATCACTTTTCTAAAGACTAACAGGCTGGAGAGATGCCTCAGTGGTCAAGGTGCTTGCCTACAAAACCTAACAACCTGGGTTTGATTCCCCAGTACCAATGAAAAGCCAGGTGCACAAAGTAGCACACACACCTGGAGTTTGTTGGCAGTGGCTGGAGGCCCTGGCATGCCCATTCATTCTCATCCCCACCCCCTTGAAAATAAATAATAAAGTTTTGTTTTTGTTTATATATTTAAAAAAAAACTAACAGGAAGCTAAGTTGTCATCCATTCCATTCACTTTGTTGTTAAAAGCAAGACACTATACTGCCTTTCCTTTCTAACTGATTGTTTAGTTGTTTAATAAAGCAAAAATTAGATTTCTATAGCATCTATGGAAGATTATTTGGTTTTCATATGTAACAATCATGAATATTGATCTGTTTTCATATACATTCTCTAACAACCTCTAGCAATTTTTTTTAAAAGACAGAAACGATCAGCAGAAAAGGTCAGCATTTACAAGCAAACTGAAGTCATTAAGAATGCATTCCTAATTATACCTCTGTCGCATGTAACTACTGGAGCTGGCAAATTCCTTTAACCCTATACTTTTCAGACATAAAATCTTACATTAAAAGCCGGGTGTGGTGGCGCATGCCTTTAATCCCAGCACTCGGGAGGCAGAGGTAGGAGGATTGCCTTGAGTTCAAGGCCACCCTGAGACTACATAGTGAATTCCAGGTCAGCCTGGGCTAGAGTGAGATACCCTACTTCAAAAAACCAAAAAAAAAAAACTTAACTATAAGAAAACTGGGGTTGAGGATGTGCTGCAGTGGTAGAGCACTTGTTTGATGTGACTAAAACCCTGGATTTGAGGCCCAGTACTGCTAATCAATCAAGGATGATAGGAACACTGCTAGGGCTCTGGCCATCACTCATCCAGTAAGGAGAAGCATGGAATTAGCGTCTGGAAGAAATTAGCTAGCAGGGATATCCAATCTTTTGACACTGCAACATGACATTGTCACTTTATATGTGTTGGGTCACATTCATAGGTAACTTGGTACACATATGGCCCCATGGGACATGCCTGAAAGCATAAAGATCCTTAAAAGCATGATTATCTTCAGAATGCACTGAGTATCTCAGTTTCAAAAACAAGGATGTTGTTGGAGAGATAGGTGACACTACATATGTGAAAACCCCAGGGCACTCCTAACATCAGAGCTAGTAGACAGTAAATTAAAATGCAACACAGAGCTATGTATAAAGAAAGTAGAATGAGAGAGAGGAAAAGAGGGGGAGGGAGGGAGGGAAGTAGGGAGGGAAGGAGGGAGGGCTGGAGATGGATCAGCAGATAAGGCATGCAAAGCCTAATGACCCAACCTTGATTCCCCAGTACCCACGGAAAGCCAAGTGCACAAAAGGGGAGCATGCATCTGGAATTTGTTTGCAGTGGGTGGCTAGAGGCCCTGGTGTGCCCATTCTCATTCTCTCTCTCTCCTCTCTCCCTCTCTCTCCCTCTCTCTCTCTCTCTCTCTCTCTCTCTCTCTCTCTCCCTCTCTCTCTCTCTCTCTCTCTCTCTGTATCTGCTTGCAAATAAATAAATAATTTTTTTAAACTTGCTCAGTTGTATAACTCAGTAGCAGAGTTCTTGCTAGCATGCTAGAGAGACCTGGGCTCAAATCCTCAGTTCTGCAGGTGTAAATGCATGCACACACACACACACCCCTACCTCTTTATAAACCAAGTCCTTCTTAGCCTACAGATTATTTTTTTTTAAATATTTTATTTATTCATTTTCAAGCAGAGAGATACAGAGAGAGAGAGAGCGCACCAGGGCCACCACCTTGTGGGTCTGGCATATGTGGGTATTGGGGAATTGAACCCAGGGCCTTAGGCACTGGAGGTAAGTGCCTTAACCGCTGAGCCATCTCTCCAGCCCTACAGATTATTTTTATTCCCCCTCCCCATGCACACTCACATCCACTACCCAGAATGATGTTCCAAGGAAACAGAGAATTTCTTGATGCTCTGGATACTCTTTCATTTTCTTTATGTAGCAATTTATAAGACCCACAATATACCAACAATTTACCTGTGATATATACAAGCACAGCTTTTTAAAAAGAAATAGCTATATAAGCATCTCATTAATCATGTAAAACCTGCATGAAGTGGTCAAAGACATGATTTCTAATGTTGAGTGTGGTTTTTAATAATTTTTCTAACTGAAAAGTGATATAAACTTTGGATTTAGAAAAACATAAATAAAAACTACTCATCAATAACCTCTATTAGGTTTATTTTTAGTATATTGCATCCTTATCACCTTGCAGTTTCCCATACCACAATGCCTACAAGAAATGGAAACAGTACCTGCATTATATATGCACACTTCAATTACATAAATTTATACCATAAGTGCTTCTAATTCCAACCACGGGCACATGAGTCACAGTAAAGGGATGTAAAGGGAGAAGTGAACATGCTACTTTCTGAGTCTCAATTCTTCAATTTCTGTACCTATTATTAGTTTGTAATAATGATGGTTTTAATTTTTTTATTTTAACACATCCTGACTCCTTATCAAAGAAATAGCTATCTATATTCTACCCAAAAGGGAAACCGGCTTCTGTGGATTAAGACAACATGCTCTGCCTTTCTTTTTGGTTTGTTCCTCACTATGTAGACTCTCACCCTCAGCCTCCTGACAAGCTGGGAGGAGGAGTATGCATCACTACACCGAGCCAATAATGCCTCTCAAAAGAATTTTCAAAGGATATTATGACCACACAAAATTCCTGCTTTCCATGCTGATCCTAGACTATAACTCAGGTAACAGCATTTCACTGTACTACCTTGACAAATACCTTCTCTACTGACTTTACACTATTCTCAAATTATCCTTAAAACTAATAATATTGAAAGAGTACAATTAGCTCTGTCATTCTTTTCATATCTTTGTTCCTTCTTTGGCTAGCATGGGTGTTTTATGCACTAGATTAAAAGTATGGCATTTGCCAGGCATGGTGGCACACGCCTTTAATCCCAGCACTAGGAAGGCAGAAGTAGGAACATCTCTGAGAGTTTGAAGCCACCCTGAAACTACATAGTGACTTCCAGGTCAGCCTGGGCTAAAGCAAGACTCTACCTTGAGTGAGGTGAAGTATGGTATTCATAATTCTTTAAAGTACCCCCCCCACCCCATGCTGCAGACTGAGACTACAGCTTTGCATAGGCTCAGCACATCTTAAAAAAGAGCCAGGTGTGGTAGCACATACCTTTAACACCAAAGAGATTGAGTTCAAGGGTAGCCTGGGCTCCCTAGTTATGACTCAGTCTCCAAAAAACAAGCAAAAAAACTTAAAAATTTACTAACCAAAGACATAATCTTTTTAAAAAAAGCTTTATTATTATAATTATGTAATATGAAACACTGAGGTAAAACAAAATTGAGTATACAAATACACACAATAAGATCTTTTTACTAATTATTTTCCTTTTGGTATAAGAGAATGCAATGAAATATAAAAATTCACCAGTATTTTTTAAGAGTATTTGGTACATTATATCAATACAAAGAAGACCTTTAAAAATTAAATACTTACTGTGTGATTGAATTCTGAACACTCTTTTCATTTAAAGTCATCCCAGGAGGTGGGTCATTTTGCAAAGCCAACAGTTCTTTCTGTAGTCGTTTCTAGAAAACATCATTGATAATAACTTTTACTTTTAAACAGCCTATCTTTCCTGTTATGCAGTCCAAAATCAATGATTCAATTAAACCTCTCTTTTCCAAGCATCTTGTAACTTCTTACATATCTTATGTAACTACAATTCATAAGCTAACGTCAGAATGTTTCAGTCTCACACTGCTGTATGAAGTGACCACAAACCAACGCCTGTGGAAGAATGTTTGATGGCCTCGGTTAAAGTGCTTGCTGTTCAACAGTGCTTCCCGCCCAGTGAAAGCCAGGATGCTTGCTTTCCAGAGAAACAGAAAGTAACCCTTTACACAGAAAGCCTTGTGAGAAAAATTAAATTCAACGTCTAATCTAATGGCCATACTTATTTTTTGGGATAAAAAAATATATTTTGAGGGGCTGGAGTGAAGGTTCTGTGGTTGAAGAGCTTGCCTACAAAGCCTAATGACTGAAATTGGACTTCCCAGTACCCACCAAAAGTCAGACGCACAAGGTGGTGCATGCATCTAGTTTGTTTTCAGAGGCTAGAGGCCCTGGAGCGCCCATTCTCCCTATATGTCTCTCTTCTATCTCTGCTTGAAAATAAATAAAAATATTTTTTAAATATTTATTTTTTAATCTATTTACAAGGAGAGAGAGAAAAAATGGCACACCAGAGCCCCTTGCCACTGCAAATGACATCCAGGTGTATGCACCACTTTGTGCGTGTGACTTTATGTCAGTACTGAAGAAATGAACCCAGTCAGGCTTTTCAAGTAAGCACCTTCAACCACTAAGCCATTTCTCCAGCCCCCATACTTACTTTCTTTTATTTTTTTCTTATTTTTTGAGGTAGGGTCTTGCCCCAGTCCAGGCTGACCTGGAATTCACTATGTAGTCTCAGGGTGGCCTCAAACTCACAGCAATCCTCCTACCTCTGCCTCCCGAGTGCTGGGATTAAAGGCATGCACCAACACGCCCAGCTTTATACTTATTTTCTTAAATAGGTTTGTTTGAACATGACTTAATCTTTTAAAGCTTATGTTACAGACATCTTTTGTTAAACAACATCAGAATACAACCTATCAGGGCCTGTGACAATATGATTATTTTTCCACATTTGAGCTCTTCTAAAATGGCTTTGTATTTTGCCTTTCTGTTTATAACTTTTAGTGCCCACCTCTTTGCTTGTTAGGACCAGTGGGCAATCTTTATCAGTGCAGCAAAAACAAAACAACAGAAAACACAGAAGGGTAGAGTGGTAGGTAGAGTGCTTAGCTTGCATGTACAAAGTTCAATCTCCAGTACCGCAAAAAATAAGCAACCAATGTTATTAGAACTACATGTACGATTATAAAGATTCTCACTTTCTAATTCTTGAGGAAGAGAACATGCAAGACCATCTGTTCTTAATGAGAGGATGTGGCACAGTGGGTAGAGTACCTGCCTAGCATGCAGGAAGCCCTGAGTCTGAACTCCAGCACTGCATACACTCAGAGCAGTGGTGCCTGAATGCTAGTACTAGGAAGGTAGAAATGGAAGAATCAGAAGTTCAAGGTCAGCCGGATGTGGTGGCGCACTCCTTTAATCCCAGTACTTGGGAGGCAGAGGTAGGAGGATCGCCATGAGTTCAAGACCACCCTGAGGCTACATAGTGAATTCCAGGTCAGCCTGGGCTAGAGGGAGACCCTACCTCGAAAAACCAAAAAAAAAAAAAAAAAAAAAAAAAAAAGAATTTCAAGGTCATCCTAAGCTATATAGAGTTTGAGGCCATTACATGAAACCCTATTGAGAAAAAGAGGAAGGAGGGAGGGGAAATAAGGGGGAAGAGAAAAGAGGGGAGGGCAGAGGAGAAGAGTTCTCTGTTTAAAATTTGTTTCCCCAGAGCCAGAAGTGCTCCCATACACCTTTATTCCCAGCACTCAGGAAGCAGAGGTAGGAGGATTGCTGGATCGATGTGAGTTTGTGGCCACCCTGACACAACATAGTGAATTCTAGGTTAGCATGGGCTAGAGTGTGAGACCCTACCTCAGAATAAATAAAAATAAAAAGATATAAAAATGGTTTCTTGGGCTGGGGAAGATTGTTCAGTGGTCAAGACAGTTGCCTGCAAAGCCTAAGAACCCAGGTTTAATTCCCCAGTACCCATATAAGCCAGATGCACAAGGTGGCACACACAATTGGAGTTTGTTTGCAATGGCTAGAGACCCTGGCAAGCTCATTCTCTCTCTTCTCTAATTAATAAAAATAAAAAATAAAAATGGTTTCTCTTAGCCTGGTGTGGTGGCTCATCCCCTAATCAATCCTAGCATTAAGAGGAGGGAGAGAGCCAAAGATATTGTTGCCCTCTTATTGTGTAGTTTCTTAGGGAAGCCTTGTTTCGATGGCCACACCTTGAGGAACACTGCTTGCTGTTGAAATCCTCCAGATGGGTAGAACTTTACTAAAACAAACAAAAAAAAAAGATACTAGATTCTAGTCAGTCTGATTCCATCTCCCTCACTCACAAAGCCAAGGCTAGGGACTGGGGAGATGGCTCAGTGGTTAAGAGGACTTGGCATATGTTGTAATCAGCTTCCTGTTGCTGGAATGAACTTCCAAACACACAGTTTACGGGAAGAATAGAATTTATTTCAGGCTTACAGATCCAGTGGAAGTACCATAAAGGCACAAATCCTGGCTCCCTTTCACAGATCCAAACAAAGAGAAACAAGCACCACCAGTCAGCTAGCACCAAAAACAAGCAAACAGAGAGAGAGAGAGAGACAGAGACAGAGAGAGAGAAAGCGAGAGAGAGAGAGAGAGAGAGAGAGAGAGCGAGAGCGTGAGAACGCACACACAGGACGCCAGGGATGCCAGTGGAGCTCAGACCTTTCTGCATACGTTTAGGCAGGAAATCAGATCCATCCCCAAACACACCTTTGGGCTGGACCCCAGATTCTGCCCCCAGTGACAACTTCCAGCCAGGCAGCTGGAAATTCAAGTTAAAAGCTTTGATAAAAGCCCTGAGTCTATTCAGGGATATACATTCAAACTACCACACCATGCAAGCATAAAACCAGAGTTCAGATCTCCAGAACCTGCTTAAAGCAAAATGCAATAGCACATGCATCCCTAATCACAACACTCTATGGAGACGGGAAGCCAAATCAGGAAAACCCTGAAGCTTAAAGGCTAGTCTAACAATCATGATGGCAAAGAAGGTATAAGGAGAGAACTGACACCCTAGAATTGTCCACCCACCTCCAAATGCACATTGTGGCACAGAAAAAAAGACTAATGAAACAATTTTTTATTAGCAAGAGAGAGGCAGAGTGTAAGTATGGGCATGCCAAGGCCTTCTGCCACTGTAAATGAACTACAGATGCGTGCATCTGGCTTTCCATGGGTACTGGGGAATCAAACCTGGGAAGTCAGGATTTGCAATCAAGTGCCTTTAACTGATGAGCCATCTCTCTAACCCAAGATTGTTGTTTTTAAGTATCAGAATTTTTAAGGGGCTAGACAGAGAGTTCAGCAGTTAAAAGTGCTTGCTTGCAATGCCTGACAGCCTGGGTTAGATTCCCCAGCACCCATAAAAAGCCAGATGCACAAAGTGACACATACATTAGGTTGGGAAAATAAAACTGTGGGGCAGCCGGGCGTGGTGGCGCATGCCTTTAATCCCAGTGCTTGGGAGG
>PVHP010054233.1:0-10512 GCA_004024765.1 Zapus hudsonius | reverse complement strand
GTGAGACCAGAATTTTGTTTCCTTAAGTTATCTAAATGATACTCAAATTACTTGTTTTCAGCATTGTAAAGACACATCTGAAAATTTTAATGATTTTTTTGTACACTGTTCTTTTTAAAATTTTTTCATTTCTTTCAGAGGGGAGGAGGTTGGGCATGCCAGGGCTTCCTATATCTGAAAAGGAACTCTAGGTGCATGCACTACTTTGTACATCTGGCTTTACATGGGTACTGGGAATTGAACCCAGAGTGTCAGACTTTGCAAACAAGCATCTTTAACCACTGAGCCATCTCACTTCTCCAGCCCCAATATTTTTTTATTGGGAAAAAAAAGGGGGGGGGGTCTCATGTAGTCCAGGATGGCCTTGAACTCTTAATCCACCTGACTCTACCACCTGGGTCTATGCAGTGCTGAGGACTCAGCCTGGTCCTCTGTGCATGCTAAGCAAGCACTCTACCAGTGAGCTCCATCCCCAATGAAATTCTCATTTTCACCTAAGACCAGCATTTGGCTCCAGAGAAGAGGCTTTTTTGTTTGTTTGTTTTTTTGAGGTAGGGTCTCACTCTAGCCCAGGCAGACCTGGAATTCACTATGTAGTGTCAGGGTGGCCTCCTGAGTGCTGGGATTAAAGGCGTGTGCCACCACGCCCGGCTGAAGAGGCTTTTAGTTAGTTAATGGAAGTGGCTTCAAACAGACTTCCATTCAACCAATGCTAGCCAGCTGAGAAAATTACAATGCTAACAGAAACATTCCCAGAAGCAGGAGAAAAGGCTCTAATAGTCAATATGTGCACACTGTGAAGGCAGCCAGGCTGGCTGGAACGAGGACAATGCCAAGAGAAGCAACGAGTCCATCTGCACAGAAAGCAGAAGGCCAGTTTGCCCCCTGTGGCATGCAAGAAAGGAATTAAATGGCAATTAGTCCCTCAGAAGCAGCCCTTTAAAAGTAGACAATAAATTCCTAAAACTGAAAGCAGTAAGATATGCTTTTCCATTCCATAGGTTAAACACAGTATGAGGGCTGGGGAAAGGCTCAGTGCATAAGGAGCTTACTGTGAAAGCGTGAGAGCCAGAGCTCAGATCCCCAGCACCCACCATGGAAGCAAATGCTGGTTGGTGGTAGCCTGCCTATAATCCCAGCACTCGGGAGGCAGGGACGGGCGATGCCCGGGGCAAGCTGGGAGCTAAACTAGATGAACTGGTGAGCTGTGAGTTCAAGGCAGAGACCATGTCCCAGTGAATAAAGTGAAAAGTAATTGAAGTAAACCACCTCTGGCCTCTACATGTACACACATACAAGTATGCACACACACACTTTTTTTCTAATTAAGATAAACACAATGCCTACAAATATGACTGAAATATTTTTAAATGACAAGTTTTGCCAAGGGTATGGAGCAACTGGAACTGTCAGACACTGATGAGTGAGTCTTCTCCTGTCGATGGTACAGTGAGCGTGGGACGCAATGCACTAGGAATTTAGCAAAGAGAAATGCACTTGTGTCCTTATAAGTGATCACAGAGGAACTGTTCACTGAAGCTTTACTCATAATATTCCAAAACAAAAACAGCCCCAAATTTCTATCAGAAAGTGAAAATTGGGGCTGGGTTGGAGAAGGCTTAGCAGTTAAAGGTACTTCTTGCCTGCCCGGGTTCAATGCTCCAGCCACCCACATCAGCCAGATGCAAAAAGGGGCACATGGAGCCAGGCGTGGTGGCTCACTGCCTTTAATCTCAGCACTTGGGAGGCAGAGGTAGGAGGATCACTGTGAATTTGAGGCCAGCCTGAGACTATAGAGTGAGTTCTAGGTCAGCCTGGGCTAAAGTGAGACCCTATCTCAAAAAAAAAGAAAAAAAGTATCCCTAAAAATGCTCAAGGAAGCTGGGCTTGGTGGCACATGCCTCTGGGAGGCAGAGGTAGGAAGATAGCTGTGAGTTGGAGGCAACTGAGACTACATAGCTACACAGAAAATTCCTGGTCAGCCTGGGCTAGAGCGAGACACTACACTGAAACACGAAACAAAAAACGAACCAACCCAACACTAAAAAAAATATATAAATGTTTTCTAATAAACAGCAAAATATGGTCAACAAAATTTAAAGTGTAAAGTTACTATTCCAATTACTAAAAAAAGTTGTTGATTTTTTTTTGTGTGTGTGGGAATGGTGATGCACACCTTTAATCCCAGCACTTGGAAAGCAGAGGTAGGATGATCACTGTGAGTTCAAGGCCAGTCTGGGACTTTCGAAGTCAGCCTGGGCTAGAGCGAGACCCTACCTTGAAAAACAAAAAGCCCTAAAAAAAAAGGTCACACTCTGTAGGTCAGGCTGACCTTGTGGTGATTCTCTTGCCTCAGCTCAGCCTCCCAAATCCTGGGTTACAGGTGTCTGATACCTGCCTACATTATAGAATTTACTTCTGTTTTTGTATTTGCTCTTATTTTTATTTGCAGGCAGAGAGAGAAAGACAGGAGAGAGACAAACAGAATAGCCACCCCTACGTCTCCAGCCGCTGCACGTAACTCCAGACACACGCACCACTTTGTGCATCTGGCTTTACATGGGTGCTGGGGAATCAAACCTAGGTTGTCCAGCTTTGCAGGCAAAAGCCTTAACCACTTAGCCATCTCTGCAGCTCCTAATTTTTTGTTTGTTTTTCCAAGAAATGGTCCTACTTTAGTCCAGGCTGGCTTTGAACTCACAATGATCCTCCTACTTCTGCCTCCTGAGTGCTGGATTAAAGGTGTATGCCACCATGTCTGCTCCAAAGAAAGTTCATTTTGCAGATGGCAGTGACCACTGGGGAGACTCAAAGCTCATCCAAGTGCTGAGAAGAAGTGACAGTTGAGTGTTCAGCACCAAGGCAAAAGGAACCTTAGTGGAAAGAAGGGAAGAGCCACAGGCTGGGGAGGAGTGCTCTGGAATGCTGTTTTCCAGACACAAAGTGGCTGTTGCATTCATAACCTTGCAGGGGCTGTCATTACCTGTCAGACCTACACAAGACTGGACCCATCAACATGAATGATGAGAAGACAAAAAAAAAAAAAAAAAACCATCAAAATAGAGGGAGGGGCTGGCAAGAAGGCTTACTAATTAAAGGTATTTGCTTGCAAAGCCCACCAGCCTGGGTTAGAGCGAGACCCTACCTCTAAAAACAAAACAACAACAAAAGACCAAGAAAATAAAAGACAGGGAAAGCTAAGTTTCTCACTGTTGGGAGAAGCAGGAGAATTTCCAGTTCAATCTTACCTTGAAAAAAAAAAAATCTTGAAATAAAAAACTGACTCAAAACTATAAACAAAATTAAATACAATACAAAAAACACACCAATAAACATGGGACTGGAGAGATGGCTCAGCAACGCCAGATACACAGTGGGACATGTGTCTGGAGTTTGCAGTGACTAGAGAACCTGACATGTTTACATACACACACAAATGAAAATAAATATAGATATATATTTTTTAATATAAAGTATGTAAGTTTTTTTGTTTTGTTTTTCCAGGTAGGATTTCACTCTAGCCCAGACTGACCTGGAATTCATTATGTAGTCTCAGGGTGGCCTTGAACTCTGGACGAGTTTACTGCCTCTGCCAGGTTAATTTTTTTTAAATAACCAATATTCAATCTTTGCCAATTTTTTTCTTAAGGCTTTTTGATACAAAGTCTTGCTATGTAGCACAGGCTGGCCTCAAGCTCACTGCAATCCTCCTGCCTCCTCCTGCTGGGAGTATAAGCAGTTTATCGACATTTCTAAAGCACTTCCATACAGAAATTTAACACTGGACAAAATAGTATAAATAAGAGTAAAGTTTGACCCTGGCAAAGGTGAGAAGTGTGTCCATCAGCATCTGATGCTCCCAAAAGGGGGGAAAACAGAATAACTTTGTGTTAAACTGCTAGCTAGCACTGAGATTTTCTCTGTGTGTGTACACATGGGCACAACAGGGCCACTTTGCAGCTGCAAACACCTGAGGCTTGCCTACAGGTGTTTTTTTTTTTTTTTTTTTTTAATCTGAGTAGTACATGGGAGGATTGGGAACTGAACCCAGGCTGCAGGCTTTCCAAGCAAGCACCTTGAAATGCTGAGCCGACTCCCAGCAGCAGCACTGAGACTTCTTAACCTTTGGCTGCTATTCTCACATAAAGCTTATCTTCTACCAGAAGAAACAACAGTTTATTCCTGAGGAAAGAATAAAAGTTTCTTCAAAACCAATTACAAGGCAATCAGTATACAAATATAATCTACTCAGGCAGATTATTTATGAAAAAGTGAAGCATTTATCATTCAGGGAAAAATATATTAAAGCTAAGGCTTTCAGACATTCACAAAAAAAAAAAAAAAAAAAGCACAAAAAAGAAGAAAGGTCCCTCCTCCTCAGCTAGCTGGACAGGCCAGGCCAGGCCAGGGCACCTATGACAACCACACCTCCCCGGGGAGACAGACAAAGCTCTGCTGTTTTCAAGTAAAGACAGAAGCAGATGATATTGTTTGGGCAACAGTTACAGAAAACTTTTAACCCCATCAGACTTGAAATGCCAATAAAATATTGGATAAAAACAAAGTAACTTTCATAGTATATTCAGTAGATAAGCTTTTTAAGTCATAAATTTTCTAGTTAATTCAATTGATCAAGCCAGGTGTGGTGTCACACGTCTTTAATCCCAGCACTCAGGAGGCAAAGGTAGGAGGATCACCATGAGTTCAAGGCCACCCTGAGACTACATGGTGAATTCCAGGTCAGCCTGGACTAGAGTGAGACCCTACCTTGAAAAACAAACAAAAAAAAAAAAAATCAGCAAAAGAAGTACGTTTCCAACTTTCAATGGTCATCACATTTTCCAAGATTTCCAAACAGTCATTTAATCTATAGCCCAATTCTTTTTTCTAAAATATTTAATTTAATTTATTTATTGGCAAGGAGAGAAAGACAGAGAATGGTGCGCCAGGGTGTCCAGCCGCTGCAAACAAACTCCAGATGCATGCACCACTTTGTGCATTTGGCTTTAGGTGAGGTACTGGGGAATCAAAGGAATCAAACCCAGGTTGTTAGGCTTTGCAGGCAAGCTTCTTAACCGATGAACCCTCTCCAGCCCCTCCCCACCCCACCCCCCAATAATCTAATTCTTTTTTTTTTTTGGGGGGGGGGTTCCAGGTAGAGTCTCGCTCTAGTCCAGGCTAACCTGGAATTCACTATGTAATCTCAGGGTGGCCTTGAACTCATGGTGATCCTCCTAGCTCTGCCTCCTGAGTGCTGGGATTAAAGGAGTGCGCCACCACGCCCGGCTTTCTAATTCTTTTTTTTTTTTTTATTGTCCATAATGAGTTGTTATCCCCAATTCCCCCGCTGCCCTCTAATTCTTAAATACACTATAAAACTGAAAACTAGGTGGGTCCACAGTTAGATAAAGCTACTGATGCACAGGAGAAAACTTCCTCACTGGCTTCACTGAGCAACAGTTCTAGAATAACAACCACCCTCCTCTTCAGGCAGCTGGAGAATATCCACGTAAGTAGCTGCCTCGCCATGATGGGGAAGCACGCAAACCATGGAAGCATCCAGTCCACGCATTCAGACTGGTCACTCTCTCTTGTTCTGAGGTCCGACACAAGAATCCAAACAGAGTCGGGCATGGTGGCGCATGCCTTTAATCCCAGCACTCCGGAGGCAGAGGTAGGAGGATTGCCTTGAGTTCAAGGCCACCATGAGACTACATAGTCAATTCCAGGTCAGCCTGGGCTACAGTGAGACCCTACCTCAAAAAACCAATAAATAAATAAATCGGACAGCCTGGGTTGGATTCCCCAGTGCCCAGATAAAGCCAGATTCACAAAGTGGTGCATGCATCTAGTTCGTTTGCAGCAACTGGCGGCCCCGGCATACCCATTCTCTCTCTCTCTCTCTCTCTCTCTCTCTCTCTCTCTCCTTACAAATAAATAAAATTATTTGGGGGGGGGCTGGGCAGATGGCTCAGCAATTAAAGGTGCTTGCTTGCAAAGCCTAACAACCAGGTTTTGATTACCAGTACCACATAAAGCCAGATGCACAGAGTGGTACATGCATCTGGAGCTGTTTTGCCAAAGCAGCAGGAGACCCTGGCACACACATCCATTCTCTCTCTCTCTCTCTCTCTCTCTCTCTCTCTCTCTCTCTCTCTCTCTCTCTCCTCTTTCTCTCTGCTTGCAAATAAATAAATTTTAACTGGAACAATGGTTCAGTGGTTAAAGGCACTTGCTTGCAAATCCTGCTGGCCAGGTTCGAATCCCTATAGCCCATGTAGAATACATGCATCAAGGTGGCTTATGTGTCTGAAGTTTGCAGTGGCAGGAGGCCCAGGGGTGCACATGTATGCACATGCACTTTTTCTCTCAAATAAATAAATAAATAAAATATTTAAAAATAAAAATAGCTGGGCATGGTGGTAATGCCTTTAATCCCAGCATAGGAGGCAGATATAGAAGGAATGCCGTGAGTATAGGTCAGTCTGGGCTAGAGTGGAACCCTACCTGGGAAAAGACAGACTTCTGGCCTAAATTCCTGTCTTCCAGCCCCCTGAAATCCCCTCATACAATCTTCTGCCAGCACGCACATAATACTTAAAGGTGTCATCTTCAAATCTGAGGAAGGGAAGAGTGGGACTAAGGAGGCATCACAGTTAGGATACTGCATAACTGGGTTCTGTGATCTCAGCGTCCTACCAGGAGAAGAAGGGAGCAGAGACAGGAGAGTTTACTGGGAGCCTGCAAACACTGCAGTGAACAAGAAACCCTGCCTCAAGCAAGGTGGAGGGCAAAACCCAATGCCCAAAGTTGCCCTCTGACCTCCACACAAACCTGCACTCACACACATAGGAAACACGTGTCACAGAATGGATTGGGTTCTGGGAAGAAATGTACACACAAACGAAAGGTAGCCAGCTTCTCCAGACACGTGCACCACTTTGTGCATCTGGCTTTACATGGATACTGGGAAATCAAACTCAAGTCATTAGGCTTTGCAGGCAAGCACCTTATGAGCCATCTTTCCAATCCCCTTTCTACTTTTCTCTTTTTCTTCCAAGGTAGTCTCTAGCCCAGGCTGACCTGCTGGAATTTACTATGTAGTCTCAGGCTGGCCTCGAACTCACAGGGATCCTCCTACCTTGGCCTTGCAAGCAGAAAGATACAGTAAGAGAGAAAGAGAGAGAGAGAGAAAGAGAGAGAGAGAGAGAGAGAGAGAATGAATGGGTGCATCAGGGCCCCTAGCCACAGAAAATAAACTCCAGATGCATGCACCACTTAGTGGGTATTGGGGAATAGAACCCGGGTTATTTAGCTTTGCAGAAAATGCTGAGCCATCTCTCCATCCCCTAAAATAATTTTTTTACATCATTTTCCCTTTGATCAGCTTCCTCAGCCTGAGGTCCTTCCCCCTTGTCTACCACAGAAATCACAGGAGTCCTTCGATCAGACTCAAAGCTTTCTGGGAACTAACCCCCACCACCAGTCTCCAGCATATTTCCTCTTTCCTCTAAGTTCCCATTGGTTTTCATTCTCTAACAGAGTAAATCATTTCTTGGACCTTCCCCACTGCTAGGAAGCTTGTCCAGGGCAGAGATTCTGGGGACACTGCCTCACAGCCTACTAGTACCTTACACCTAGTTAGTGCACCTTGTTAGAGATAAGAGGGGCAGGCCAACAGTTTCATGTGGGGCTGTGGTAGGATGCAGTCTTGGCTAGTAAATTAATTAATTTTAAAAAATGTTTTTTAGCTGGGTGACACCTTTAATCCCAGCACTGGGGAGGCAGAGATAGGA
The DNA here is from genome assembly GCA_004024765.1 of Zapus hudsonius. Classification (NCBI taxonomy): domain Eukaryota; kingdom Metazoa; phylum Chordata; class Mammalia; order Rodentia; family Dipodidae; genus Zapus; species Zapus hudsonius. The sequence goes on along the minus strand of PVHP010054233.1, from coordinate 2,716 downwards.
CTGCTGTGAGTTTGAGGTCAGCCTGGGCTAGAAAGAGACCTACCTCAAAAAAAACCAAAAAACAAAAAATTTAATGTTGGCTGGATTTACACACCACCCATACATAGGCTCTTACAGAACACAGAAAAGCACTATATACCTGCCACTTGAACAGAATGAACCCAACAGGCTCTAACCCTCTGTCTCTCACATCATTCATTATCCAAGAAATAATCTTACCCCAGATCATGTTTTCAAAGCACTTTCATATAATCCTAAATAATAAAGTGTCTGCTTGTTGAGTAAGTTTTTTTGATTATCTACCAGATCATAAGAATTTTCCTATTAAGATTTATCTTTAAAAATAATTATCCCTGCGGGCATGGTGGCACATGACTTTAATCCCAGCACTTGGGAAGCAGAGGATCGCTGTGAGTTCAAGGCCACCCTGAGACTACATAGTGAATTCCAGGTCAGCCTGAGCTAGAGTGAGACCCTATCTCGAAAAACCAAAAGAAAAATAATAATAATACTAATAAGCCCTTGGGAGAGCATGGTAACAAGCCCTCACCTAAAACAAGATGAAAAGACAATGGTCATTCATAACCTAAGAGGCTCCACAGACCTTCATGCTACCTGTGAAAGATCTCTCCCTGTCACAGCAAACAATGGCAATGATTTCTGAGGGGAAGTTAATGCTAGTTTCAAGTTTAGGATTTTTGTTTGCAACCTCAACTGCATATGAAATGAAAATTATTTCTGAAGTAACCATCAGACTGCCATGCTCTTGTTACTAATAGAGTAAAACAGCAGAGCTAAGGGAAAGGAGGCCTCGTATCCAATTTAACATGAGACCAAGAGCAAATAAAAATATAAACCAGGGGTGGCGGCCCACGCCTTTAATCCCAGCGCTAGGAGGCCAGCCTGCAGCTGCAGAGTGGGTTAGAGTGAGACCCTGCCTAAAAAAAATTATTCCATAAGATAGAGGAGCCTCAAGAAAAAAAAACACATCACTCCTTATGTACATCTCAAACCATTTGATATACAATACCTTTCTTTCCATGTTGTTTTACTCTAAATTGTACCATATCTTTCTGCGGCCATTCTGAATTAGTCAAATTAAAGACTATTTACACTTTAATTTAAAAAAATAGACACATTAAACAGAACCAAAGCTTAACTGCTATCCACATTCATAGGCTTACAACTGAATTTTAGCAGGTCTCAATCACTAGTCAGAGTCAACAATAGTTGACTGTTAGTAGTCAAGTTTCAATCACTAGTCATTGGCCCGGGGAAATGGCTCAGTGGTTAAAGGACCTTGATTGCAAGGCTTGCTGGCCTGGGTTCGATTCTCCAGTACCTACATACAGCCAGAAGCACAAAGTATCACATGCATCTGGAGTTTGTTGTCCTGCATTGGCAGGACACTGGCATGCCCATTCTCTCTCTCTCTCTCTCTCTCTCTCTCTCTCTCTGCTTGTAAATACATACATATTTTTAAAAAATCAATAGTCACAAACTGGGGCACAATAATCCCAGCACTTGGGAATCAGAGGTAGGAGGAGGCTCTCCATGAGTATGAGGCCACCCAGAGACCACATAGTGAATCCCAGGTCAGCCTGGGCTAGAGCGAGACCCTACCTCGAAAAACAAAAAAAAAAAAAAATAATAATAATAATAATAATAAATAAATATTGCCATATATAGCCTACTTTATCTTCTGGTTCAACTTCAACAAGAGCAAGATGATGGATAGGCTATTTAGTAGCAATTAAGGAGGAAAGCATATACTCTGACTAAATATCATATATAAATATATATATTTATATATAAACATTATATATAAATACATGATTTTGAATGACTGCAAGCCCATCGTAAGGGTCCATGCTTAAAGATCTCACTATTCATGTTCTAAAAAGACCCCCCAAAGTCAGCAGATAAGTCTAATCTCTCAGAAATATAAGCACATTACAAGTTTCCTAAAGATGCCTCTCGAGAAGTCCCTGGCCCTCAGAACTACTCTAAGGAAAAGTAACTTGAAGCCAGTGAACTTCACATACATAGAATCAGCACAAAGGCATGTTCTCCTGAGGCTACCTGCCGAAAGCTCGTTCACAGCGTACACAGAGCAGAGGACATGCGGTGGACATTACACCGGGAAGACTGCCAGCCAAGAGCCCTGCAAGCCACGTGCAGTAAAACTCAGAGCCCAGAGAGCTGCTTCGTTCTGCAGCACCAGCCTTGCGACAGGACCTTCCAGACAAGGGTTGAGAGGAGGGTAACATGAACAATACCTTTGTTCTTATTAATTATCCCAGAATTCATGGAGACAGGGCCTGGGTGAACAGACTAAAACAAACCTCACCCTCTCGTGCCCAATTTCTTCCTCTAGTCCTTCATCTCCTGTCAGGTGTGGAAGCAACAGCGACATATGAAAACTAAATACTATGTGAACACATGGAAAAGCTGAGAAAAATCTTTAACAGCCATTCTCAAAGCCCACGTCTCCATGTATGACTGTGCAAGGTGCAATGACATAGCACCAGTAATGACCCACCTTCCCCAACTGGGACCCACTGGGCCTTCAGCAGCATGGGGAGCACTCCAAGGACATGGACAAATTAACAAGAACTTGGATGAGACAAAACAAAACGGTCTAAGCTTAAAAATGAATAAATAAAATATTTTTTTTAAAAAAAGTGATTTCTGGGGCTGGAGAGTTGGCTCAGCA
>PVHP010054232.1:0-10510 GCA_004024765.1 Zapus hudsonius | reverse complement strand
CGGCGAGCTCCTCGACCAGCGAGGAAGAACAACCACCACTCGAGGATTCTTCTCAAATCACACTTTATTGGAGAGCCTTTTGATTGAAGGGAGAGCAGGAAGCGAGGGGCCCCGAGCACTAGGAGTCAGTTGCTTATATAGGGAGCAGGGACACGGGTCGCCCCATGATTGGCTGACGCCAGCTCGCCATCACCAGGCGTCATGGGATTGGCTAGGGACCAATACATAATCCGCGCATGCACAAAGCCAGAGGCCATCTCTCACCAAAGCATTGCCTAATATGGAGTTGTTTACCACTTAGCTGCAAGGAAGTGGGCGCCATCTTGTAATGGCGATCGTCCCGGCTCCCTGCAGAAACCAGGAAAATGGTAGCCAAAAAATATGGATTAGTGAAGGCCTTTCACCAAGAGCCTTAAATGCAAGTGGTCTTCACTTTGTAATTAAAAATGCAGACTAGATGATTGGATAGTTTAAAAAAGATCCAATTTTCCTTATCTTAAGGAAATTACTGGCAAAACCAAACAAGCTGAAACAGAAATCATGAAAAATGACACTGTAAACACATTTACAGAGAAGCAAACAGGAAAAACTATATTTATCTCTGACAAAGCAGGTGCAAGCCAGCATGAGAAGAGATGAAGAAGGCTTCCACATACCAAAGGGAACAATCCTTCAAAAAGGTACAAGGAATAGAAACACAAATGGACTGGATATTGGTGTGCTTAATTTCATAAAACAAATCCTGAGGATAAATTTAAGGATAAAGAGACACTTAGTTCCAGGCACAGTGACTCCCCTGCCTCATTATCATCAATACACAAGATGGCCCATACAAAACACCAACAAAGAAACAGCAGGATTACAATGTTCTATAGATTAAATAGATTTACACAACTGCAGAGTATCCAGTCCTGCAGCTGTTGTGCAGACATTATGAGGGACAGTTGTTTATTCACATACACTAGAGACGTCTGTACATTCACGTTTTTCAAGACACTGTTTAAATCAGATACGTCATAGAATGAGCCTAGGTGCCCAACAATGATGAATGTGTAAGAAAAGTGGAGTTTTATCCAGAAGTAGAAAGAACAAAGTTGTATTGCTTGTGGGAAAATGCGTAGAGTTGGAGATCATCATGTTCAGAAAAAAACAAGGATCGCATGTTCATCCTATAGCAGGCATGTGATAGTTTGAATGGATGTCCCCCACTAGATTGAGGAGTTTTGTTAAAGCTTATTACTTGAAAGAGATGTCCCTGTGGCTGGATCCTAGTGTCTAGCCCTGAGGTGTTTCAGGGAGCGGATCTGGAATTCCAGCCATAGATATGAACAACAGTCTGAACTCTGAGGAGCTCACTACTACTGTTTTACTGGTGTGTGTGTGTGTGTGTGTGTGTGTGTGTGTGTGTGTGTGTGTGTTGCTGGTAATGGGTTTCTCCCTCTGCTTAGATCTGTGAAAGGGGGCCAACCTCTTTCATCATTATGGAACCTCCCCTGGCTCTGTAGCTACAATAAGTCCCCATAAACTGCGCCTGGTTAGGAGGTTCATCCCAGCAACGTAAGCTGACTATGACAGGGCATGAGGAGAAAAGAGACATGAGAGAATAAGACACTGGGAATAAAGCGAGTTTCACGGAGGTACTTATGCTGCCTTAGATGATCAAATTTCACGATATACAGGTATAGAAAAGCCACAGTGAAATCAATTATTTTGTATCTTCAATATATCCTTAATAAAGACAAATGACCGAATGGGTCTTCCTTATGTCATTATATGAATAGACACATTGAGTTCATCTCACTTATTGGAAGAATGTTTGAGGGGAAAAGTAGGCCTTCTGTTCAAGGTATTTGTGGAAGGTGAGGTAGGGAGTTGAAAATTTGAAAGAAGAATCAAACTTCTGTTGTACAATAATCATTGAATACTTTGATTCCCGTTGATCTTCCCTTCTGCTGAACTTATTAGGGAAAAGTGGAGTCTGGAATTATTTTACATGGAAGATACGTCTTTAAAGGTAACACTAGAAGTCATTAGTTAGACTATTCAAAGGTAATTTTATAAAAAAAAAGGTTGTTAGTTGGGTTGAATGGTTTTGAAAAAAATATAATACTTGAAAAGTTTCAAAGATATCTTAGTCTGTATTTGGTGCCACAGCAAAATAAGTAAAATAAATTTATTTTATTAAAGATGTGCAATCTGCAATGTCCAAAACTCAGGTGCCAGTGGGTTGTCTCTGAGTGAGGCTCTATTGATCTTGCACGTGTTTACATTTTTCCTGGGGAATTATAGGATGGAGACTACTGGGGACTCTCCTTCTATTAACCAGTGCTTCAACTTGATGCTTTTTTTTAAAATATTTTATTCATTTTTCAAGGAGAGAGAGAGAGAGAGAGAGAGAGAGAGAGAGAGAGAGAGAGAGAGCATACCAGGGCCACCACTTTGTGGGTTTGGCTTATATGGGTCCTGGGAAATTGAACCCAGGGCCTTAGGCACTGGAGGCAAGTGCCTTAACCGCTGAGCCATCTCTCCAGCCCAACTTGATGCTTTTAATTGACTTTATCTCCTTAGCATTCTCATAGGGAAGGTTAGAGCTTCAACATACAACATAGAAATGAGGAATCCAACTGAATCCTGCACAGGACCTACAAATACATGACATTCAATGGGTAGAGCAAATGCAAAGACACCTGAGTCCAGAAGACATGTGAGCACTCAAAATTGAGTTAGTTATCATAAACACCTTTAACCCATAGACCCTCCACTGCACTCACATAGTAACTATACACCACTGGACTAAGATGGAGCTTTGGGAGAAGTGGTAGGTAGGTAGATTCTAGAAGGAAATTGAGGGACAGCCAAATGTGATCATATGTCACCACTTTGTCACACCTACCCCAACTCACCCCCATCTGCCTCAGCTCAACCAATCACCAACTTGCCCAGGTGTGAGCAGTTTTCCCCCATAAGCCTAGGCCAATTGGCTGGGACCTCTGGTACATGTGAATGCTGACTTCTGGAGCTTTGATTCTAATTTAAACCCACACAGGATCCCTGAGTCTATTTTGCTCTGACTCTTGGCTGAATCTCCATTCAGGTAGCTGATTATTTCTCTCCCACTCTGGAAATTTATGCTAGAGTGAGAGAAAACTCCGTCCTTTCTAAAATAATTTTTGTCACATAATTCATTCTCACTTATGCCTTTTAATCACTTTTTGAAGGTGCATGCGATTTATTTATTATTTTGTAATAGTCACTACACATGAGTTCCTGGACCACATGGTTCTCTGATTTTTAGGTCACTCTCCCTTTTCTCCATGGTTCTCTTTACTTCCTTTATAAACCTGGAATGTTTCAATAAAGTGTCATGTGGTTTATAAATCATTCTCTAGTCTAAGATGCCAATTCTTTGGTTAATCACAGACACAAATTCAGGACTTAGATGTCCTGTTATAGGTTGGAGGTCCCACCGAGATATACTTGAGAGTAAGTTTTATACAAAGTTTACCTTAATTTTGGACCAACAACAACAAGGAAATCCAGCTGCCTCCATTGGCAGGAAGCACCTGTCTGGTGGAGAATAGTTTGGAGATGTGAAGAAGAATGTTTCAACAATTTCTGGAGAGAACACACTCAGGGAGATTCCAGGAAAACTCCCATTGAGGGAAGATCTTGCCAAATTCACCTGCATCTCTCTTTCTCTCCCTCTCTCAACTCTCATTATTGGAATTAGGAATGGGAATAGATTGAGTGTGGTTTCTCTCCATAATGTTAAAGAAGATTAATAAATAGAAAGAATTATGGGAGAAACCCAGAATGACAGAGAAACTATAGAAGGACATCCAAAGGATGAGAAAATGGTATTAAGTGATGAAAGAAGGTGTTGAGAATGTAGGAAAAATGGTTTCAATTTCCTTTTACAGAGAAACTAATAAATATAGTTCAAACCTGTCACTCCCAAGTTCTAGATCAGGAGGAATGTCATGCATCTCTAATCCCTGTGCCTCATATTTTAAACAAAAGACAGGATTTTGCTAGGTATAATAGACCACACTTCTAATCCCTATACTCGAGGTAATCAAACCATAGATTCCCTTTAATGCAACAACAGCCCTGTAGTATTTAGGCCACTCTGAAACATTTATAGACTAAGGGGAACCCATATACCAGGCTCCCACTGAGGGGAGAAGGGAACAGGTCCCAGGATAACCACCACCACCACCCCAAGATGAATGTTAGGCTACTCAGACAAGAGTAAGTACCAAAGTCTCTGCTCTTAAGCCTAACCATAATCTCTGGCACATCTCACATGACATGATGTGAAACATATGGGGATTAGGGGAAAGGTCTGGAGGAACTCAGCATGGAAGGCCTTCCTTGCTCCAGAAAGCACATAGACTGCACTATGCGCCCCATTTGGACAGAAAACCAGGAAATTTGTGTTAAGGCTCCTATAAGAAGGAGTCACCTTAATTTCTTCTCCCAATTTCACTTTGGAGGGAAGCCTCCTCCAACTAGAAGACGTAAGACAGGATTGGGCATAGCCTGACTCTAGACTCTACTATTCTCTTCTCCATTTCATTTCAGATGGGACAGTCAGCTTCTAAAACAGCCCCCAAATCTCCCCTAGCCTACCTGCTTGAGAACTGGGCAATTAGAATTAGTAGCTTTAGTAAACAGGCTTTAGTTTTCAATTGTCAAAAGGCTTGCCCAAAATAGCCTTTGGTGGAAAATGGCAAACACAGGGTAGTTTTAAATCACTACAATACTCCAACCTGATAATTTTTTATAGAAAAATGGGAAAGTGGATGGGGGTGTCATATGTGCAATTATTCCTTCACAACTGGGTCCATCCTGAGTGGGCCACTAACTACCAGTTGTGCCTGTCAGCCCAGGTGCTCCCCTAATCCTCCTACTTAATAGATGCTGACCCCAAACCTCCTACAGAGGAGACTCCAGATGCTCCCAAGGAGACCCCATGCTTCCACGGGTGACCTCTGAGTCTTCTTAGGAGAGTCCTGAGCCTGCTAAGGAATCTTGCGTAGAACCACGCCCATTAGCTACTGACCCTAAGGCTCCTCACTCTGAATCTCCTGAGGTATCATATCCAACACTTCTCTCACTAGCATTCCCTGGACACTGTCTTGCATACCAGCAGAGTCTAACTGTAAGGGACATAAGGTGTTATCGAGGAAGACACCCACTGCCCCCCCCATTATAAACTCTAAAGAGGCTTCACAGGAATTTGGGGTCTCTTATGTCTATAGACCTTTCTCTGTAAATGAGATACTTCTGACTCAATGGGAATTAGGCAATCTCTCTGAGGGCCCTGGCCATTATTATGTTTCCCTCTACAAACTTACAAGATAGTATGAACTGAGTTGCAGATGTTACATTAATGTTAGATCTGACCTAAGTATCTATTGAAAACAAAGGGTACAAAGCCTGGCAGTAGCAGTGGGGAACGAATACTATACTGCCTGTTGCAATCAGCTTTCTAGTTGCTGCACAGAAAGAACCCAAGCAAAAGCGGCTTGTTGAGGAATGGGTTTCTTAGGCTTATGGACTCGAGGGGAGACTCCATCCAGGCAGGGAAAATGATGGCATGAGCAGAGGGGTGGACATCACCTCCGCCACAGCGCTGCAAACAGTGGCAGAAAGGTGTGCCAAACACTGGCAAGGGGAAGCTGGCTTATAACCCCATAAGCCCACCCCCAACAACACAGCTCTAATGAGGTTCTAATTCCCGAATTGCCATCAGCTGAGGATCGATCTATCAGAACACATTCATTTGTTTGTGGGGAGCACCTGGATCAAACCATGACACTTCCCATGCTGGAGACCCTGATCCTGAGCACCTCAAGGTTCCCAGTGGGATAGAGGCAGTGCCTACACATAGTCCCAATTTGAGTGAGGATGAAAGACAGGGGGTTTGGAACTGTAAGCATTTGACATACATCTATTAGAGGGACTCTGCAGAGCTCAGAGAAAGCTTTTGAACTATATGCTTCTATCAACTATAATGCAAGGAGAACAGGAAATGGCCTTCCCATTCTACAGACGCTCAAGGAGACAATTAGAAATCATGATAATATAACTCCAGATACTATGGAGGAGGGAATTCTTTTTAAGTATAAATTCTTAACTCAGCCAACACCTGATATTCATAAGAAGTTACAAAAATTGATGGCTGAACAAAATAAAAGAATAGAACATTTGCTTCAGAAGGCAAGTTCTGTTTATTATAATTGGGAAGTCAAAAGAAAAATAAAGAAAGCAGAAAGGGAAAATAATACCATTATGATGTTTAGTATTACCTGTGTCCTGAAATAAGTGCAGCTCGGTGCTTTTTTTCATCAAGGGGTGAAGCACAATAGGAGTCTCCATGCTGTTTGCATACAAAATCTCACTGGTGTGAAGAACTCTTAAATGTGTGTTTAGTGTGAGAAGTTGCTTGGCACAGTTGAGTTTGCCTCTGCCCCTGTGACTGGAGGTGAAATGTTTTGTGGTTGTAGAATGAAACTTTTGAGCTGACTGTCTGCATTTTTTAAGGCTGAAGAATGAGGAAATTTGCTTGGGTCAGCTACATGATAAGAGCTTGTCAGACTTTGTTCCATAGCTGCCTTTATTGCCTTTAAAGAGAATTATATAAATTTATAATAAAATGTGCAGGTAATCATAGAAAACATATAAAGAGGACGAGGTCTAGAAACAAACCAGGAACAAGCCATCTCTGTCACTCTCCTCGCTGTGAGGTAAAGCATTTCCTCCTGATATTTTTCCAGGTGGAATTCTTAAGAAAATCCATCTGTTCCCAAGGAATAATTGAGGCAATGAGAATAAAGCTCATGGGAAAAATTATTATCAACAAGATTATACACTGGTGTATTTATGTCGCCACTGTGATAGCACCTCCCTGGATCGAGGAGCTCATATCCCTTCTCACAAACTTCCTAGGTTACATCCACATAATTCCACACACCCCAAAATACGCACATAAATCATGTGCCTACCAGCTCCATGGCTTGAAATGTTACCAGGAAGAGCAAGCACACTATTCATTACTTAATGTAATATATATAAAACCAATGCCTATATGTCTCTGTCCTCTATTATTTAGTTATATATCCATCAACCTATCCATCTATTTGTCTATTTGTCATCTATCTATCTAGTGTCCCAGCAGCAACTTAACAACAATTTTTTTTCAACTGTTGCCCATGAGTAAATGTGCAAGGCTGGTATGAAGTATGCTAGGGTTTTGTTTACTCAGAAGTTGGAGAAGTGTATGTTGAGTTAGAGTGAGGACTGACATTGACTTTGAAAGAGAGAGATGGCACAAGTATCTGGGAGAAGGAACTTAGGGCATTCTGTTAGCTCACTAATTTGAGAGTTTGTTGAGGCTAAGGAAGGCTGTAGTCATGGAGCATAGAGGTTGCTCAGAGAATAAATGAGGCATTCTAAATAAGTGTTACATAAAACTCCAAAGGAAGTCAACCAAGGAGAAAGATAAAGGAAGAAAGAGGGAGATGGCAAGCCTGGCTTCAAGAAGCAGGCAGGCATGAGTTCGGTATTGTTTGACCTGGATGGAGTAGAATGTGGTCCATTGAAATCACCACTCTTTGGTGTGATGATAAAAGTAAACGAGACTGACATTCTCCTGATTCTTTTGTATTTTGCTTTTCTATACCATTCAAAATTTCCCATGGTTGTGCTTCTCTGTGATGTCCTTTCAACAAGCAATGCCAAACTTTGAGAACAGACAAGAAATTATTTCTTAGTGTAATTCCAAATGTTTGAGTTAGATCTGGGATACTATTTTTTTTTTTTCGAGGTAGGGTCTCACTCTAGTCCAGGCTGACCTGGAATTCACTATGTAGTCTCAGGGTGGCCTTGAACTCATGGAGATCCTCCTACCTCTGCCTCCCGAGTGCTGGGATTAAAGGAGTGCACCACCACGCCCAGCAATACTATATTTTTGGAAGTTGAAAAATTGACTCTTGGAAGTCACTTAGATTTTCATTGGATGCTATATTTTATCCACCTATAGGTGAAATATTCTCCAATATTCATTAAAAATGTTTTTACTCAAAATGTCAACCAGCTATTGAATCTTCCAGGTAACTTTTTAAACAGTGACAAATCAAAATCTTAACATGTATGCAGACACTTTAAACACAGAGATAATCAAAATCTTAACATGTGTGGGGACACTGTCAGTGGACAGGTCATTTGATGATTGTAACATCCAGATGGTCCCTAATTTTTCTTCTAACTTCCTATGCTGAAATTTGACATCATCATGTGATGGTTACATATCAAAATAAATGTCTTAACATGAGCTGCATCCCAGTTACTTATTCATAAACCTATCTAGAAGTTATGACCAAGTATAGTTTCTCTTCTAATAGTAAATTTTATTTAAATAGTCCTACCAATAATTAATCTTTAATTATCTAAGTTGAAAGACTAATCTTCAAAAGTACTTGACAGGATAACTCCACATGTTTATAGGCTACAAAAGCGTGTTGATGTGATAAACGGTGCAATGTGAAAAGATCAATTAGGTTAATCAGTATTTCCATGGCTTTAAGGATTTACTATGTATTTGTGGTTGGGAAAGTTCACATTCCTCTCTTGGGTTCTTTATAAAATATACAATTCTCAGAGGGTGAGCTGTAGTCACTCTCTTGTGTTATAGACTCTAGGAAATAGGTCTCTTATTCCACTGCATTTGGGTTCTTATTATCTGGCCTGGTTTTCCCTCTCTCCTCCCCTGATTTATTAATCTCTACTGATTACATTTATACTCTCTAGTTTTATGAATACAACTTTTTCCCTTCTTACCTGTGGGTGAAAACACAGGGTGCTTCTTCTCTGCTGTTTTCCATAATGGTGTACTAATTAAGTCCACATGTTGCAGTGTTTAAGGGTTACTCTTCCTTTTCCTCAGCCAGAAATAAACCTTATTTTTTGTCTTTTTACTATAGTCCTTCTAATTTGAGATGATATCTCATTGTGGTCTTTATTTGCATGTTCTGATGATTAGTAATGTTGAGATTTTTTTATTATGAACCATGCGCATGTATTCAATTAAGAAATATCTATTTGTGTCATGTTCTTAGTTTAAACTGGATCTATTTAGTTTTTGTTTTAGTTTTCATTTTGTTTTGTTTTACCGGAGAGGGTTTTGAGTTACTCATACATCCTGGGTATTAATACTTTGTTATGTGAATAGTTTTTTTTTAAGTCCTCCCATTCTGCAGGTTGTTTGTTAATTCTGTCAATTATTTCATTTACTATACAAAAGTGTTTCAGTTTGGTTTAATCCTGTTTGTCTATACTTTTGAAGGTCTTATTTTTTCCCTTAACATTGCTTATACCAATATATTCCAGTGTCTCTCATTTTCTTCTCTCTGCTATTGAAATGGTACCAAAAATAATCAGGAAAGAAATGACATTTGCAATAGCTGAAAAAAGTAAACTACATGTGAGGAAATTTCTCTGAGGAAGTGAATGACTGAATCACAAAACACCAGTGAAAGAAGATGAAGGTGGTACACCAAGATGGACCCACCACTGGCTTGTGAATCAGACATTTAAAATGTCCCTGCTTCCCAAAGCAATTATAAGTTCAATAATACCCCTAATAAACACCATTGGCATTCTTCACAGAAATATGAAACAAAGTCCCAAAATTCATGTGGAGTTACCAAAGACCCCAAGTAGCCAACAGTCTTAACAAAAACAAGAAAGTTGAAGGTAGCAGAAGCCCCTACCTTACTTCAATACATACTATAATGCAACAGTAACAAAACAGATGGTTCTGGCATAAAAGGAACACATAGACCAATTAAACATAATATACTGTACAGAAACAAATTCACACATCTATAGAAAACAATCTTCAACAGAGCATCAGTAAGAACATCAACAAGAGCTGTTTCTAAAACAAAACGACAAAAGGACCATTTCTTCTTGAACCATTAATAAGAGAATTTCATATCCACCTGCAGAAGGCAACTTAATCCCAATCACTCACCATATTCAAGAATCATCTCAAATGGATCAAATAATTGAATGTAAGATAGAACACTTTTAAATGCATGGTCATTGGAAAATGTGCATAATTGAAGAAAATAAAATCTATAGTAAACCAACCCAGAATTAAAGTTAGGATTGAACAGCTTTGGAATTCTCTGCTTAGATTTTAATTGCAACATTATAAGTAAGCCACTTATGATGTGAAAAAAAATCTATGATAACATAGAGCATTGAGAAGACATACTTCCTGTGGAAGTCATAGGAGGTAAAATATTCCCCATTACTAAAGAATGCTGCACTGCTATTTTAAGACCCAAAGCACTTAAGCAGGCTGGGGAGGTGGTTCAGTAGGTAATAGACTTGCTGCACAAGCATGAGGTCCCAAGAGCCTAAACTTACACAGCCGGGCCTGGCCAGGTATGCCTGCCACCCTCGTGCTGATGGGAGGAGACACAGAGTTGCTTAGGCT